>CAOLHI010003619.1:0-163435 GCA_948474755.1 Ctenosaura bakeri | reverse complement strand
GTGATTATGGAGCCATAGTTTAATAGCATGGGATGGTAAACAAATTTGTCAGCACCCACCCAGTTGCAGGGCAAGGTGAAATTGTGGGCTATAAATATATTTCCATCACTGTTTTACCCTAGAGATTGTTATATTCTCTCATTGCATATAAGTTTATATTCCTTAACTCCTAGGTGTCCCGGATTGCTGATAGTGAAAAAAGTGTCATGCTCATGCTTGGACGTTGCCTGCCACATATTGTTCCTAATGTTCTGCTTGCAAAGCGAGAGGTAAGAAATCCAGAACTATGTCCTTCAGTATCATACAACATTTCCATTCATTTAGAAGTTCATAGTGTTTATTATGTTAAAGTCTGTTACTTGCAATCATCTTCTTACTTTTGTGCATGCATCTCTGCTCCTAGAGAATGGTTGTGCACCTCTGTCAGGTGAGTTTAGCAAAACAGCATGGTAACCTGCTATTTATCCTTTTGCTTAAGATCCTTGATGGCATTTTGCAGGGCTGTCATTGTGAGTCCATCTGTTTTGCCCTTATGTTCGCTTACTTGTGTTAGCTAAATATACTTCTAGTGCTTCTGTGTGTCCTTGTAGATTTTTAAATGTTAAATTGGGCTGAAATTGCCTGTTAAAATTTCTGTGGTAATTACATATGTATCTAAAATATTTACCCCATGTCTCAACAAATATTCTTGAGGTTGGTTACTGTGTATTTAAAACCAGGTAGCAGACAGTTGGCATGTCAAGTTTGTCACTGGGTGGGGCTTCCTCACCCAAGTTCCCAATATTTCTTGCAGCTCATGGTTGGTGATTGCAGATATAACAGGCAAAGAGGAGAGGACAAGTAGCAGTACGCTCTGCCTTCTTCCATCATAATTGGATAGTCCAACCAGCACTAACTCTCTAGAACACTGCAGGTTTTGCAGGTGGAAGGGGAGAATACTTCTTTTCAGAATCTGCTTCTCAAAAAAATGAGATATTGAACAAAGAAATGCGCATGTATTTTAGCATGTACAAATAACATAATTTACACGGGTGAAAGGCAAAACATTTCCACAAAGATTGTTCTGTTAATGCCTTCAAAGAAGAATGTCCCTAGACCTTTTCTGATGTTAAATAGTGCTGCTTTATCACTTTTACAGAGGTGAAACCTAGACTTTAATTTGAGTGAAATTTTACAAATAGGATGGTCCTTGTTTGTTAGTAGGGAGAGCTTAAGATGAATTTTAATTTTAACAGACTGAGTTTTTCGAGCTTATCAACAGAACACTTTAAAGAGTACTGGGAAAACTGACACAAACTGAAGATGAGGTGATCATACATGTTTTTGGTTTTGGTTTAAAATTGCTTTTCTAGCTGGCCTGGCTTTTACCTGTTAATCTAGTTAACTAATAATGCATTTGGCATTTAAACCCTTTGAAACTTTATGAAAAAATATATGTACTGATCCTTCAGTTACAATAACCTAAGTTCATACCTGCTGAAATTTTGTTTGCCACGGCGTATAATTTTTAATAGTATAAGTAGCATATCTGTGTGTTTAAAGAAATGCTTCTGTTTAAGCTATGATAGAAAAAAGTTAATATGTGGCATGTTTCAGAATCAGTTATCAGTTTCTGGCTGTTTTCATTCAGCTTGGCAGGATACTGCTTTAGCTTCTCTTTGCAGCTGCTAGTTACACTTGGACATTGTATAATATTTCTGCAGCCCGACATCTTTCTTATTTTACCATTGTAAAAGGTATAGAAATAAATAATTGTAATTCTTCACACAGAGAAAAAAATTAATGCACCTTAGTAAATGCATTTGAAATTTTGTTATGAATATATTAGAACATTGTACTTGCATGCTCAGCGTCTATAATCTATTTAAAATATTTTCTTATAAGACAATGAATCACAAAACTATGCACTTGCAGAATGCTGAAGTTAGAAGAAAAGAAATACAAGTGGTTTTCACTGGATACTAGTCATGCAAAAGCATAGTGTATACTTCTGTTACAGCTATCTCTGTTTGGCTTAGTTTCAGCGTTGTGGATTTATCCCATAAGGCTAATTGATGAAAAGGCATGCTTAGATGTGCACACATATATATACACATGCACACTGTGTAAATACATTGCTCTAGAAACTCTACTTTTCCCAGAATCGTTACATTCCTGAAATGACCAGAGAACAATCAGTGTTAGATGTTTATTGACTACAGGATATGTTCATCTTGAAACAGTTAGATGAGTTTATTCCAATTTTGTTATAATATACTACTGACTTAAAAGAATGCAGTATTTGCAGGGATACAGTTGCTTCTAAATACAACAGAATATTAATGGTAGAACATCATCTGTTTGGATACAATTGATTTTGTGTGAAGCAAAATACTGTTTTATTTATTGATCACATAGATAGTCATAAGTGCAGACATCTATTCATTACACTAGACTACAAATCCCAGTGATCGAGGTCCAAAGAACCATGAACTAGCTCTGAATTCAAGTAGGCTTCTGGATTTTTTTTTTAGTTTTATTTATTTGGTTATTTGGTTATTTGTTTTGTTTTAAACAAAGCTTTCTGTCTCACACTTCTTGGCAAAGTCCTCTTTAAGTTGACAGGGACCAAATTTTGATATATCCAGACAACTGGCTGTTCAAAAAACAAGTTAAAAATTTCATAGGGTTTGTAGAAGTTCATGACATCCCTTTAAACAGCATTTTATATCCTAGACAGTTTCTTACACTAACTTAATTGTTAAAACACTAAGGAGAGAATTGTAATTAGAAGTGGGTTCTGCTGAAAGCCCCTTGAAAAACATTGTATTGAAAAATATCTTGGTTACATATATATTACAATATAGACTTTTCACTAAGTAAAAAAACCATACTTTTGCAGTTTTGCAAATTTGGAAGTCATACTCTTATATTCATGTTGAATGTAAGGTTATTCATATACTGTTGTAAAATAAGCACTCACAGAAGTTTTATAATGGCTTTGTTCTCTCACTTATTACAGTTGCATATGACTGTTATAGAGTAACTATTCTGATTGTTTCAAACTTCAGAGTTAATTCTGAGATCGTTTATAAATGATTGATAAATGAGTCATTAACCAACAACTTAAAAGCTTATCTTGATATTTTCCATAAAGCTAGTTTAGGAAACCTTTTTTTTTCTGTCAGGATTTTATTCCTTCTAGGGCAATCTTGGGTTCTGCATGCCATACCAGTGGTGGAG
Organism: Ctenosaura bakeri; assembly: GCA_948474755.1. Taxonomy (NCBI): domain Eukaryota; kingdom Metazoa; phylum Chordata; class Lepidosauria; order Squamata; family Iguanidae; genus Ctenosaura; species Ctenosaura bakeri. The sequence continues at coordinate 160,213 of CAOLHI010003619.1, read as the reverse complement.
CAAGAGCTAGCAGTGCTCCAGGAAAGAATCAGAAGTGTCCACCCCTTTTTTCTCTATCCTTCCTTGTCCAGCATTTCCTAGAAAAAGGACCTTGGTCTTGATAGAAGTCAGGACTGCTCACTTGCAAGGCCCCCCTTCTAGGCTGCACCCATTTTCCCTTCCTACTCTCTTCTCCATACTCCCTTCCCCTGCATGTGCTTGCATGAACATCAGCTGAGAGCAACAGGTTGCCCAACTTGGTTGTAGAATATAGTCTGTATGTATCTTAAATCCACAGCCTGAAGTCTGAAACCACCAGTGTGATTTAACTATTTTCTTTTAAAAGCCACCTCCCACTTCTCAGTTTCAAAAGCAAGTTGCTGTGCAACATAGGAGGGGATCTCTCATTCAGGTGTGTGATAGTAGTTGTACAGTTGTTTGGGTGCTGGCTAAGGGTAATTACAGGATTACCTAAATCATCTTTACCAGTTGGACTAAGTAGTTAACTGAAATCTTGTATTAACCAATGACAGAAATCCTGTTTTGATATTTGGTTAGAATGTAACATACTGGCATGTGAGCGACAGATGAACATGGTTCATACTTACTTTGTAAAAAAAATATCAATAGTAGCATTGTTTGCTCTTTTAGTAAGGAATTCAGTGTAGTGTTTTGTAGACAGAGGTAAGTAATCAAACTATGGGAAAGGCTCTGAAGGACTGCCATGCATAGTAAGCTTTTGAAAAAGTTACGTGTTCAATTACTTTGGTGATAGTGGTATTCTTTCCCAGTAAAGACAGGTACAACTTTTTAAAAATAAAAATGGAAGCCTCTTTCCTTGATGACTGAATACAGTCTATTGTTTCTCTGTTATCAGATAGTGATTTATAATTTTTAACTTTCCCCCTTCAGTGTAAATTAAGTTTGCACGGAGCTAACTTCATGAAAGTTAGTTTCATTGAAGTTGTGTTGAAGTAAATAAACATAAATATACATGGTAGAAATGGATCTCACTCTGGATTTAGGAATAAACTTTGAACCAAAATTTTAAAGCTAAAATTTTAAAGGACGTGATCAGTATTCCTCCTAGAAGACTTGACACTTTTTCACTTCCAAATCTAAACATTTTCACTAAGACATAAGTGAATGAGAACAACTGCAGGTAAGTGTACCTGGCAGTACAGCACACTTAGGTCACTGATATTCTGTTCTTCTTACTAGAAGATACATCATTCTCTTAAGCCTGTAAGTGATCTTCATGTAGCATAGGTGGTCTCTCTAAGCATTTGGGCTCTTTCTACATACCTTCCCCATTCAAGAAATACCTTTGTCCTTCTTCTTCTGTTTTCCCTTTTTTCTCCCTTTAATTAACTATACATGGGACATGCATTAGGACACATCTGCTCAAGAAGATTTCTCATTGTTTCTCCACTCCCATTGATAGAAGGAAGTTTAGAAGCACTGATGCAGCGATGCAGAGAACCCTCCAATCCCATAGTATGCATGAAAGAATATGGCAAATGGACGTGGACACACAACTAATTCCATCTGATACAATTTCCAGCTTTCTGCAAGGTAAAAGCATCAGCCTTGTATCTGCCCCATATCAACAAATCTGGATTACATAAGACAACCTTGCAATGAGTAGTTAGCCAATACCTAATTATATATTACTGGTCTCATCCCATAGCATTGATACTTTCAGGTTGAGAGGAAAAACTGAAATCTATTTTCAGAGATTTTTCTCAACATTAAAAAAATATTGATAGTTTAGAACATATAAATAGGATTGGATGTACATTTTGAAAAGCAACTCTCATGTGGCACAACAGCTTTTGAAAGTGAAGGGAGTTTTAAAAGCAGTCTGAAGAACAAAGGCTTTCTGTTCAAAAGCACACAGATATCCATTGCTACTCCTAAACAAGCTATCCAGATCTCAAAATATGTAGCTTTTATTAGGTTGTATGGTGCTGATTTTTAAAATCAGTGTACATTTGTTTAGCCATCAGATTAGAATTTTCCTGACATCAATAGAAATGTTTTGACAATATATTTTTAAAGCTCAAAAATAAAACCTATTATTTAATCTCTACTTATATCTACTAAAAAGTAACATTAAATGTTCTTCCAGAAAGATCTTGGTCATCACATAAATTACAAGTGGCTTATCAGAATCTGAATAATATAACAGGCAGGTCATAATAACAAAACTAATCCAAAGACTATGATTTTTTTTTAATTTAAGTTGTGTAGACTTAGCAATGAGATTTGTCAAGTACATTTGAATTTGTTGGTTTCTAGCAGACCATATCATTTGTGATCTGTTGCAATTTGAGTTTTTAAAAACCTATAGGAGATCTTTGCTCTGCATGTCAATTACTATATTAATAAAAAGTAATTTTCACTGTCATCTGAATCATCTGAAACTCTATAAAAATATCTAAATTTTCCCTCTAAACCTTTAGCAATTTTATTTAATACTACTATATACCAAGCTTTGAATATTGGGTTACAATAGAATTCATGTTGATTTTCCCCTGAGTGATTAACATTCCAGCAGAAACTAAGATTTAAAATCTCTGCTTGAACCTTTGCTCCAGTTCACTTTAAAATTTAAAATAATACAAGTTCCTTCATTAGGAAGAGAGTAAGATTACATTACAATGGATTAACTCAGTCAAGGAAGTGTTGGCTTGGGTCTCCAAGACTTGTACAAGATTGGTTAATAACAGAGTTTCTTGAAGGTTTGTCATTCAAAAAGTCACCTTAAGTTGAAACAACTTGAAGGCGCACAGGAACAACAGGAATACACCTCTATTCCGGTTATCTCACCTTTTCTTCTCCTCTGCATTTCGCATTTTCAGATACTGTCACCCTGTACATCTTAGAAGCATCTTTGGTTTGGCATCTTTCTCTAATACAAATAATGTTTTTTAAATCTTCTTTAGTTATGAAAAGATAAAATATTTCTGGAAGTATAGCTTAAAATAAAACAGTGGAATCGACTATCCTTTTCTGAGCAATTTTTCCATGAAGTCAGAAAGGTTTGAGTGGATTAATCAAGGTGGGCATCTTTGGAGGGTCAGAGGTCCATACGGGCTGTGAAAAAAAATGCCAAAAGGGGAAAGGGGCAAACAACACTAGATATGTAAACTGACAACACTGACAGAGATTTCCAGAAAGCTGCTGCACACTTTCGAAGCCCATTGAAAAAGCGAATTGTTGTTCATGGAGGTTTACAGGAGAGGCAGTTTGCCGCTTTTTCTGCCAATAAGAGAATGGTCTTATGAAGCAGGGGCAGGGGCAGTCGTAAGCTACAGATACAGTTCTTTTGGCTCTGTGTTATCCCATACTGCACTTTGCCTACCCTAGCTTAGCCCAATGCACTACACAGTATATTTCATAAATATTTATTTATGGCCATCACAGTACAGTCTTACACAAGTTTACAGTGTATAGGAGAAATTACCTCCTACTAAGTGCATTTAGGTCTGTTGTCTTAATTACATCTTTTCTCAAATTTATATAGATATAGATCGATATATCTATAGTATTATGAAATGCTTTTTCCTACATATTCAAACAATTTTTTAAATTTGCTTTAATTACAATATTGTCTCAGTTATAAAGTATTTTTCTCTAATCCTTCAGTAGAACATATCATAAATTTCTATTTTTTGTTCAACTTTTTGCTTTTGTTAGACATCTGTCTGGCCTTTAGATACTAAATATATGCTTTCAAAAACTATACTCACAGCAGATGAAACTAAGATTGTAATCCTTTAACCTCTTATCTAGGTTCTCCTCCTTCAACTCAGCAGAACTTATTTCTGATAAGTGATGTATAGAAGTGCTTCATAAAACTCAATCAAAGCCAGTGACCCAAGAAGAGTTAACACAGAGATACATTTAAATCACTGAATTGTCCTGTTTCTTTGTCTGAATGGATGTTCAAAATTCCAGTGTCAGGTAGAAGTTGGTTTGATTTAATTAAATGTCAGTCAAACTGTAAACAGATATATAAGACACAACAACAGTGTCCCTTAAAGCTAATATTGTATACAGCTTCATACAACTATTCTGTCAGCTTCTTCACATCTAGGAGAAACACAAAGAAAAGCATTGCTTATCTTTGTTCATTCATATTGTTATCACTGTAAAACATCACTCATCTCTCACAATCTGTATTGGAATTAATGAAACAATCTCAATTCATCAAAAATCTGTTTTCAGGATTTATAATTCTTTTTATGCTTCTCTATTCTTTCACTTATATTATCAGAGATCCTTGCCTCCTCTATTATGTATATTCTAATAGTTTATTTGTGAAATAGTTACCTGTGTTTCTGGACAAATAAAGGATAATAGAGAATGAACTTGGGATGTTTTTCTTTGGGTTTTTTTTTTAAAGAAACACCTAGCATCTTCTCCAATAATTTCTACTTTCTTTCATAGTCTTTGCTCCCCTTTTGAAGCTCTTCCACCTGGGTTTATCCTTTCAGACTCTAGATAATCTTCAGAAAGTTAAAATAACATTAAGGAGGGTGGCCAGCACTTGCATTGTCTGTCATAACGTGATAAAAACCACCCAACTCCTTTAGTTATACACTGTTCATGTATCTCATTTGGATTAATACAGTTGAGGTAGGGAAGCTGAGGTTAAGTTAGTAACAAAGTTCAGAAAGACCAGAACTTTATATGGAAGAAGAGATGCCATAGCATTTAAACTTTAGCCACTGGAAATTGGGACTCAGCCTTTCAAAAAAATAGCAAAAGCTGTTGTAATGTCCTTCCAAAGTTCAGAGATCCTCCCAGATTTGGATCTTTACATGGTGAAAAAGCAACATAGCTGAGTATATGTGCCTTAAGTTACATGCCAGTTTATGGTGAGCCCATGAATTCATGGGGTTTTCTTAGGTAAAGAATATTATGGGGTGGTTTTGCCAATTCCGTCCTCTGAAATATAGCCTGCAGCATCTGCTGCAACCCATCCAAGTCCAAACCAGTGCTGACTCTGCTTAGCTTCCAATATCAGACAGGATCTGGTGCCTGTAGCAAAGTACTATTACTAATTAGAGTAACTAGCCAAAGATGGGAATAGACAAAGAGTTCATTTGTAAAAGCCTGAAAGACCTGTCTGTTTCAATCGCTGCATTTTCACGCTGTTGTTGAGAGTAAAATCCTGCTACAGTGAGATGGTCAAAAATATGGTGGTTGTAATTGCTTCCCCCTTTTAAAGTTCTGTTCTAGAAGTATATAAGTAATCTCAACATCTTTAAACTTCATTCTGTCTGTGTGATATCTTGAAGCAAGACAGCAAATTTATTGTTTCCAACCCAACAAAGATTTTCAGGACACTGCTACAACAACCTCTAAAGCCAAGAAATTAATAATTTGAATTTGTGATCTTCTTTCAATATTTAGTAGCCTGTCCCTAATTGTCTGTTGTTTCTCAAGGAGACACTAGAATGTCCCATTCTGAAATAGAGAATGAAAAATTATTAATGGTGTATTTTTGTAAAATGCTATGTATGATCCATATTTTGAGTTAATTGAGTTTTTGTATTTTTGAGCTAGTCATGTTCTTCAAGCTTGCCTTGCTTGCATTTCTCGTCATCAAATATCTGAAAAATCTGAAATATAAAAATTGTTGACATTCAAACTTTATTATGAAGGTGTTCATGAAGCATCCTAACTCCAAACATCTTGGTTTAAAAATAATATTCCTAATTTTCCAAGTGCTACTGCACAATTTATACACTGATCTTGAAAATCAAGGAAAGGGGCTTGGACCACATTATTTAAAACCTATTGGCTTTGGGAATCTATACCATCTGACTTGGAATTTGATCCTAGAAAGAAAATTGTTCAACAGCTGAGAGTGTTTTGCTATTTTTTTATGCTATTCCTAACTGAACCAGTTAGATGAAATGTAACTTGTAGCATTTCCCAGATTTTGAACAGTAAATATATTACAGGGAAAAGATCAGCAACTATTTAATGCACACATCTCTGAACTGTACCCATTTATTTGAAATTTTCTGCTGCTTTTGTGGGCACAAAGTACTGTATTTGCCTGTGTATAAGACACACCCCATTTTCAAACAGTATTTTTCAGGGGAAAAAGTGAGTCTTATACACCAGCAAATACAGTCGTATAGTATAAAGGCAGAAATCAGATAAAAACCAGAACTCCAATTTAATTTGTAAATCAGTCCAAATCTCTCTGAGCATGTGTAATAGTATTGGGGAAATCTTTGTGGCACCTGTTACTGAGTAGTTCAAAACGTGCAGCAATATTTCTTTGTTTCCTTCTTTAACAGACACTCTAGGAATTGTTCAGAAATTGTGACTGTCCCATTCACTTGAGGGGCACATATTTGATTATAATCAGGTTTTGGTTCATATGGTGCCCTTGCAAATATTGTGGAATAACTGGACTGTAGCAGTAACAAACATTTGTTAGGATGTGCCGTTCCTGCTTAGCCTTTACTTTGTCAGTGTTAAACCAATTTCTTTTCTTCAATTTCAGCAAGCAAACATTTAAATAATGAAAATTTTACAAACAGATGCAGTTTAGCATTTTGTGCTTTCATAATAAATCAAGATAAAAACCGACTGTGTTCACTACTAGTGGATTAACTAGATCTTACTGTTTTATTTCTCTTTATATTTTTAAATGTTTTCCAAGATTTTCTTGCCATTGTTTGATAGCATTTCACCTTTCCCTCCTGCCCACACATTTTAGGAATTGATACCACTCATACTGTGTACAGCATGCCTCCATCCTGAACCCAAAGAGAGAGATCAACTCTTACATATACTATTCAACTTGATAAAAAGACCCGATGATGAGCAAAGGTGGGTATTTTTTGAAATTATCTTTTCTTTCTTTCTCTTTCAAGCCAGAGGTCTGTTTATTCACTGATTTTTTTTTTACTAGCAACTGCTCCAGTAAGAACGGTATAGCTCTATAAATCATCAAACTGTGCCTCATGAATCTAGCCATTAATATTGCAAGACCTCTTCATTCTACCTTGAGGCTTTGCCTAAAAGACCTTAATCCCAGAATGTTATATTTAACATGTCATATATGCAGGAATTTTCTTACAAAGGTGAAGTAGCTGGCAACATAAAGCTGTGTTTGTGTTTTCCTGTATTGCGTATTGCTACCAATAACATGATAACATTCATTTAAAAAGAGTAAGGAAGTCTGTGTGCAGTGCCAACCTAAAAGTTTTAAACAAAATCTACTGTCATATACAGAATACAATAGAGATCTGTACTTCATTGCATAGAAATTACCTCTATAAAAGAAAATATCATTTTTAAATTAGCCAGTCAGGCTGTTATTTTCTGATTGACAGTAAACTTTAGCAGTATCTATCTTGATGCCATTTCCCGAGTGGTCCTTTCTGTCTTTTGGATCTGTTTCTAATCGTGCCAATTGCATAAGCATGTTTCCTTAAAGTATTTTGTTCTGTCTTTAATTTTATTTTTGCAGGCAGATGATTCTTACTGGGTGTGTCGCATTTGCTCGGCACGTTGGACCAACACGTGTAGAAGCAGAACTCTTACCACAGTGTTGGGAGCAGGTATATATCCACTTTTGTGCTGTTCAACTTCTTTGAAATAATACAGGCTTCCCCCACTTATCTGACAGGTAAGGGACCAGAGCACTGTCAGAAAACAGCATTGGTCAAAAAATGGAACCCATGTACTATACTGTTGGGAGCATGAAGGACTTACGGAGGCTTACTTGTTACTGACTGTGCATGCACTGCTTACAAAGTCTCTCAGCTGGCTTAGCACCTTTTTTCCCCTTGATTTGCAAGGAACATGCACATGTGAGAGGTTCCAAGCAAGCCTCTGTAGGCAAGAAGTACTGATGAAAGAGCAGAACATCCCTTGAGTTAATTGTCTTTAATTTAGAAGTGTCAAAAGAGTGAAATCACGTAACAGGGCATTAAAAGGTGGGGGCTTCCTGTACATTTCAAGTATCAGCAGTACTGTCAACTGGTAATATGTTTCCGATACAGTACTTAGTATCTCTTTAATCTGCTAGAACTCATTCAGGCAAGCAGATTCATGAGGAATTGAAAGGAGGAAATGGGGTAAGCAGTCCTGGAGTGTTTAAACAACCATGTTCATTCTTGTCTAGGTCAGGCAGTTCTAAGGCTTTTATTTACTTGTTTAAATATTTTAAATAATACTTATTTACTTGTTTAAATATTAAATACATGCCACCCTGTATCAAAGAAATGCAGCAACTCAGGTTAAACAATAGAAGAAATAGTTCAGTTCTAAGGGTCACTTTGTTTATGTGGCCAACACTAATAAATATGGGTTTGCAAGAATATTATGAAACTATTTCATGTTGTTCTGTATTCACTAACCTTCAGTGGTGGATGTTTAACACAGCTCCTGACTGGAAACCCAAGTATCTCTGGTACGAGGTGTACCATGCATTCTGAATGTAACTGTGAATAGAAGGTTGTGACGAAATATTGAAAGAGTAACTTCTTGATGTGTTGTTGTTTTTTTCTTAGTGTAAGATTTACTGTTATGAGTCAGTTGAGAAATCCTGAGAAATGCATAAAGGATTTATTAGCAAATAATTAAAACAAGTAACTGCTAATTGCTGGAGGATTTTCTTTCCTGTAGATCAATCACAAATATCCAGAGAGACGGCTGTTAGTAGCAGAGTCTTGTGGAGCATTAGCATCTTACTTACCTGTAAGTGTACATTGTTTGCGGTAATTATTCTATGTTTTAATTTATGACTCAGGAGATTTTTAAAATAACAAGATTCCAAAGAATGAATTAGTACCCCAGAAGCATCTTTTAACTATCCCAGAAAATTTTCTAGATTATTTTTGTGACACATGACATTGGAGACAATAGTTCCAGAACAAAAAGTATTAAAATCCCTAATACACCAGTGGATTTTTTAAAAAATCCTGGCCAATTAATTCAGTTGTATCTGATGTCAGTACTGAAGCAGAAGAAAACAGGATGGCTGTGTGTAAAGAATTCTGTAAATAACTAACCAGTCTGTGGGTTTTTCTCCCTGTATTCTAGTTTGATATATTTTATTTTATAAACCTGTATCTTCTTTACAAAAAGAGAACTCTAAACAACTAAAAAAATGGGAAAAGTCATGCAATATTTATCAGTGTGTATCACAACCACCCTTACAAAAAGCAAAAATAAGAAAACTGCTAGTATTTAAAAAAATAAATCAGTAATAGTGAACCATTTCTGGGAGCAATAAGGATAGGAGGAGGAACATTTATTTAAAAAAGAAAGAAAGCATTCAATCAAAAGCCTTTTCAAATAGCTATAATCTAAATCAATGGACTGTTAGGCCAGCCCAACTTCAATTGCCAATGATTTTTTTCATCTCTGGGCCTAAAACAGTTAACTTTTATTTAGTAATATTCTGATGTATAACTTTTTAATCAGCAAGAGCTACTATTTTACAAATTCATTGCTTAAAAGCTCATATAGATGTGTATATTATTGACTTGTGCTTCCAATTTCTGTGTAATTTAAAAGTTGTAATTTCTTCTTTATTTTCAGAAAGAAATTCGTAGTTCATTGGTACTTTCCATGCTGCAGCAGATGCTTATGGAAGATAAAGCAGATTTGGTACGAGAAGCTGTAATCAAAAGCCTTGGTATCATCATGGGATATATTGATGATCCAGACAAATATCAACAGGTATTGGACCTGATCACATGTGATACCTGTTAGATCATATGACTTTGAACTTCAAGAATATATTGAAGGCTTTTCAATAAAAATGGAAGAAGAAGAGTTGAGAAGTAAATATTCTTTAGGATAAGTCAGGAATCTTAGACAATACATAAGACAGTGAACAGAGCCTGTTTTTGCATTATAATAATAATTATTAATAATAATTCCATGTGTCCTTACAGAAATGTGAAATAAATGCTCCAGTTTTTACAGTTCAGCAAATTTTGGTCATACTAACTTAAATTTAAAACAGATGCTTACTTGTCCTGCTGCCATCCTGAAGCTTAAACCATTGCTGCATATTAACCATTTAGAAGTTTATTTTCTCTAAAACAAGACAAAAGTCTGAACCAAAAGATTCTAGTGGCTTCTGTTCCTTTCCATCATGCAAAGGAACTGAGTTCTTATCATAGATGAAGTGAAAAATCACATTACTTGAAACTGATGTTGAGTTTCTAAATATCAGGCCTTTTTTATTTCTTCTTTTCCTCCATTCAAGAGCAGCTCTCCAGCTCATAACATACTGTATCATAAAAATATCTTAGCTAAATATATAGCCATTTCTTCTAATGTAGTTTCTTGACCCATTCTTCTTCCCAGCACCAAGTTTCAGTGCAGATACTGACCCCTCAGAATACCCCCGTAGTCTCCAAATAGTCAGAATAAAAGGGCCTGTAGATTTTAAGCATATAACAGCAACCATTATGAAGTCCTCTTTCATCAAATTCACAGCTGATTTGCTTATTTGGGGTGGGGGGGTTGATTCCTAGAATACATAAGCTAAGCAAATATTTCACTCTTAAATGGTGTCTTTCTGTATTTTTGAACCACAGGGTTTTGAACTACTACTTTCAGCTTTAGGTGATCCTTCAGAACGAGTAGTTGGTGCAACTCACCAGGTATTTTTGCCTGCCTATGCTGCCTGGACTACAGAACTGGGAAATTTGCAATCACATCTTATACCTACATTGCTCAATAAAATTGAAAAACTACTCAGGGTAAGTCTTTAAGTTCCTCATAGTTGCAGGTGTTGCTGTATCTGGGATAAGCAAGAACACTTCAGTCATAAATGATTTTATTTTATTTTTTTATCATTGCTCTTACTGCAAGACCCAGATTTATTGTAACATTGATAAGAATTGTTAATATGGAGAGCTGTCCTCTTGGGTCTGCATACCATATCATACACTATCATATTTTGGGCCTGCATATCAAAGCTATCATCTTGGGCCAGCTCCATCATGCGTAGGCCTCTCAACTGATGAAGGACGCCCCCCACCCATACTAACTGCCATTGATGTGGCCTCAGAGGAAAGGAAGACCATGCAGGCAGAGTTTCATCCTGCCTCGGCACAGTAGCTGAGGAAGGACCCTCACTCCATCATAATTGTCACTGCTGTGGCCTTAGGGAGAGAACAGCAGCCAACATCTGTTGGACTTAATCCCTTTCCCAACTGCCATTCTCTTTTCCTTATATATTATTTCAGTTGTAAGCCTGAGGACAGGGAACTGTTGAACTAACAGTTGTAAATCTTCTATGTAAAGTGCCATATGCACTGATAGTGCTATATAAATAGACGACGACGATGATGATGGTGATGGTGATGATGATGATGATGATAACAATTTTTAAACTGTTACATATGGCGCTTCTTATAATATACAGTCAGCTTTTCACATTCATGGGTTTAACTTTTATGGATTTTATTATTTGTGAATTTCTCCAATCCCTGCCCCTGACCTCAAGCATTTTTCCAGGGGATCCTTCCTTCTCATTTGCTCCAACCAGGCCACACAGCCCTTTAAACCCCTACCTCACTCCAGCCTCCACCTGGCCAGCTAAAGATGGCTTGCACCCCAATTTCTCAGTACCATATATATCCCAGTAATGTGCATATGTATTATTCAGAAGCTTATTTTTAATAGATATATATGTAGATAGGAAAAGACCAAGATTTTGACTTGATTTCTGATTTGTCTTTCAGGAAGGTGAACATGGTCTAGATGAAAATAAGCTCCACATGTATCTTTCTGCTCTGCAGTCCTTGATTCCTTCACTTTTTGCACTGGTGCTGCAGAATGCACCATTCACAAGCAAAGCTAAACTGCAGGGTGAAGTCCCACAGATAGAAGGTACCTTCTTCATTCTTTTCTATGAAATTTTATTTTTTATTTTTATTTTATTTATTTATTTATTTGTATCCCGCCTCTCCATATGGATCGAGGCGGCGAACAACTTAGCATGTATTTCGAAACATTTTTCTATACATGCCCCCAACAAGCTGGGTACTCATTTTACCGACCTGCGAAAGGATGGAAGGCTGAGTCAACCTTGGGGCCCGGCAGGATTGAACTCACAACCTTGTAGTTTGTGGCTTGCAGTACTGGCATTTAACCACTGCGCCACCAGGGCTCCCTTTTTTTAAACTTTTTTTAAAGTTAAAATTATTGAAATACGTTTTTAAAAATTAAATAGAGACAGTGTACTGTTGAAGGAAATTCAACTGTCTTTTTTGTATTGTAGTTTGGAGACTTCTAGTGTAAGCGTTCTTTGTGAAATTTCTTTCCAACATTACCACTGCAGTTATGTAATCCTAAATCTCAGAATATGTTGAGTAATATCAATTGAGAAATTTGTTTGCTGCTTATATTTTGTGCCTCTTTAAATCTTCTGTTCTCTCTCCTTTATCTTCTGCAAAATCCACACACAGACTCACTAATCAGTCCCCTTCGTTTGGCAACAGGTAGTCATAGCACCTATCTCTGCATACAAGAACATGAGTAAAGATCTTACAATGATTTTGCATACATTTTTGTAATAACCTGCACCATGTTGATGCAATATCAGCAGTAGCCCGGAAGGCTTTAGAAAATCAGAACCTAACAAGATGTACACTTTAAGTAACTGGTTAATGCCTTTCAAGGAAACTGCCTCAAGTTGGGTACTAGCTCTTAGCTCCAAAACACTCTTCACAGGCAAATTCCTGTACAGCATGTTATGGTAACTTCATTTTGAAGCTAGGGTGTGTGTGGGGTGTGTATAGAGTCAGCTTCTAGGTAGAAATCGAGGCTTGGAAATAGTATTAAAACTTTGACCATTTTAGTCCTGTAGCAATTTTTGAGACAAAACCCACAAATATTTTACCTTCCATTAAATAGACTGTGAGTAGGCCTCTTTTAGCATTTCTAGTTTATTAGGTGAAAGTTCTTAAAGGAACTTACATTGATTATTTCTCTTCTTAAACTGTGTTGGATTAGACCAATATGAGGGTTATTAATTTTGACCATGGTTCTTGTTGTGTGCTGCTAGTGACAAGATTTCCAAGGCCTGTATCGCCTCTTCAAGATGTGGCCACTATAATTGGAAGCCGTGAGCAGCTGGCTGTGTTGTTGCATCTCTATGATTACCAGTTGGAACACGAGGGTACCACAGGCTGGGATACCTTGCTTTGGGTTGTCAATCAACTGTGAGTGCTCTTTTGTTGGTTGTTCTAATGGTGGATAAATTAATTCTTCTGAATCTCTACAGAGATAGAGTATCATTGTTCAATCACTTTAGTTTCTTTCTTTACAAAATCTGTAACATGTTTTATTTTGCAATTGGAACTGGCTGAATATATTATTTTAGAAATTGTACTTTGGATTGTAATATATCAAGTGTATCTTGCATTGCTTTTTAAGAATGCTAAATTTAACAAAACAGAATGAATGTTGTTTGGCACACTCTCATCTTCATGATAATTCAAGATAACATAATTGTCATCATTAAAGAAGAACTGTTAACAAATCAAGGACTTGTTTAGGACTACAACTGGCCCTGCATATTTGCTAGGGTTAGGGGTGCTGGACCCCCGCAAAAGTGGGAAAATCACAAATGTCAAAATATTTATGTGTGTCTCTGGGAAGGGGGCTGAGAACGGTGGGCAGAACGGACACTCAGCATCCAAACCGGGTCAGAGAAAGGGGAGGGGAAAGGAGTGGATCAGCATGTTGGCCCTCTACTTCCTCTCTCTCACCCGTCTCCTTCCTTGGGTGTGGAGGGAGGCATCAGAAGAGGGTTTGTGGTGCTGAGAAATTGGGCAAATGTGGGGAGCAGGGAAGGTAAGAATTAGAGAAGTTTGCAAGTAATCGAATCCATGAAAGTGAAACCCACGAATCCGGAGGGCCAACTGTATTAAATGTATATGCCATGTTATCCAAAATAAAGTACTGTGCCAGATAACACAAAGTAAAGTATTAGCTTATTCAAGGAAATGATCACTTTTCTTAGTGTAGCAGACTTAATGAACAATGACTTAACTTTAATCTGAAATTTGATTTTTCAGGTTGCCACAGCTTATAGAAATAGTCAGCAAAATCAATGTAACCTCAACAGCCTGCGTACATGAATTCTCAAGGTTTTTCTGGCGACTTTGCAGAACATTTGGAAAAATTTTCACAAATACTAAGGTAAACATATTTACTTGGATACGATGGTGAAATATTTTATATTTGAGATTGCTTATGTGACTCTAGCACTGGAATGCTAGAATGAAAAAATGCAAACAGTTTTGTTTTGTTTTTTACCAGTAAGACTAGCACAGAACATCTAAACAGAAATTTATGACGATTGTATATTTTTCAGTTTTTAAACTGACTTTTCTTTATGTAACTGGTCTACTTATTTTAACTGTTTATAACCTTTTCTAGTTTTATTTGCAAATGTGTAGTTGGATGTTTGTATGTCCTGCTCAAATCTGAAAATATATGGCATGAAACTCTAGCTCACCTTGACACTAGTTAAATAAAACCTGCCATTTCAGGTAGAAAAAAGAAAGGGGGTAAATCTTGTCCAGAATATTCCGCCTTAGCCTGATTATGCCCGTTAAGAACTAAGTGCCTTTACTTTACTTATTAAAAATACCATATTGCAGTTTTAAGGTTACAGACTTGTACACTTAAATTTGTCACAACATTCTCAGGATGGCAGGAGGATCAGTCCATGACATGTGGGTTTGATCCCCTTGCAACCTGTCGCTGCAGGAGCCTTCCATGTTCTGTTCCATTTTTTCAGTTAGACTCCTGTCCCTATCCATCCAATTTTTATTTCTCTTGCATATTTCCCAGTTGTGTTTTGGTCCCTATCTGGTACATAGCTTAAGACCTTTAGATGGAGAAGGAGTTGTTAGCGAATAAAGGAAAGATTTCAAGGAGAGAGGAAGAAACAGTGATAGGGAAGGAGTCTATCTCTTATAGATAGTCATGACAGCAGAGAAAATAATGAAAATTGCTCATTCTTTCTAGACAGTAATATTTTGGAAAATACTGTAACAAAGAACAAGCCACTTCAAGAAGGAAGCAGGATATTTCCTTTTCTTCCTCGTGGTCTCTGTGAATCACACAATGGGGGTATTTTGCGCCTGCGTGATACAGCACTTGGAACCTTCTGGAAGCCTAAAATCAGGCGTTTTGGTAGTTGGCCCATCCCCCACATCCCCAGGGTATATAAGGCCCCTCTCTGACTAACGGTCAGTTCCTTTTCTTCAGCTGCGGTAGCAGCAAGTAAGGAGCCTTTCTCATACTGACGGATAGATTTAACGTTTTGTTGATCTTGGACTGAATTTGTTTCTGATTATCTCTTGACGGTTTTTTGGTGGTTGGTCGGTCACAGTGCGTGTTTTTGGACTACGAGTGTGTTTTTGCGATTTGGACTCTACTTTTGTATGGCAACTTTCAAACGTTGCAAAACCTGTGGAGGGAAAATACCCAACAAAGACAGTCATTCCGAGTGTCTCCTTTGTCTGAGTGAGGGCCATAACGTGGCAAATTGTGAACATTGCCAATTATTTACTTCTGAAATGAGAAGGAATAGAGCAGCCCATTTGAAGGCACTTTTGTAGAAGCAGGTTTTGTCAGCCTCTGAACCCACAACTTGGGGAAAATCTGCTCAGCCTACTAAAATGGCTCAAACATCACCTGCACCCTCCACAGATCAATACCATTCAGGAGAATCTCAGGATCAAGAGCAACCTGTTCAGCCCTCTGTGTCAACAAAGAAAAGAGGTGATCCAAAAAAGCATGTCTCCACCTCACAGTCGAAGAAAACAGTTTGAGGTGAGAAATACAAAATGAAGAAGAGAAAATTGAAGGACTAGTCACAAGAAGAGCCTTTAAAGAAATCTAAAAGGATTGAGCAGCCGAGTCTGCCTGCTCCAATCCAATCTCTATCTCCAACAGTACCAAGCACCTCCATTGACAAAACAACGGAGGATATTCATCATGTGATTGCTCACGAAGTGTATAGAGATACAGTACCATCTAGTGAGATTGAAGAAGTTTGTGTTCCCTCTGAGGGGGAGATCATGGATTCATCTCCAGTCCTTTCGGTGAGGTCTGTATCATGTTGCCAAGAGTCAAGATCTCCTGTTGGTGGACACTCGAGATCGAGAGAACGTGATTTTGTTGAGTTCACTTCACCAAGGCATCGGCATAGAACTCCGCCATCATCTCCGAGATCCTCCTCTAGATGGTCACATTCACATACGAGATCGCCTCATCAGTACCATTATGTGAGAGAAACACCTCTGTACCATTATCAACGGTACCCTGAAGAGGAATTTCCATTGACTCCAGGGATGTCTCACCTTGCACTGATGATGTTCATTGGGCACGCAGGCATTCTCAATACCGAGAGGAAGACTCACCAGCTTGCCATCAGTATAGAGAGGAGACTAGTCGACGACCTCATGTTCTGAGATTGTCCACTAAGTCTCCAACTCTGTCTTGTCGCAAAGTGTTGCCTGCAGTATCTGGATCTGGATATGATAAAGATATAGAGAGAGTCCACCAACACTCACTTCGTACTCTGGTCCCTCCTGAATAACTGTCTACATCAAGGTACTGTTCTCCTCGGTACCGTACAACGAGATCTTCTGTGTCTGAGTCTGAGGGATCTCACATATTGTATGTGCCTGAGCAGTCTAAAACGAATTTTGTGTCAACAGCAGAACATATATCACTTACTGATGGTGTTAATTCTTTCTCTGATCTTGTTCTGTGAATGTCCAGATCATTAAATCTTCAAGTTGAAATGGATAAAGAAATCTCCAAGATCCTATTTTCCAGGAACTGCATGATAGAGCGCCTGTACCGTATATCATTGCACTGTTGCCTTATTTGTTAGAGACCATTAAAAAAGCACGGGATTCCCCGTCTTCTATTCCTTCAACATCAAAGAAAGTAGAAGCACTGTATCGTCTGATTGCGAGAATGGCTGACTCAACATCTGAAGCCGAACTCAATAATTGTTGACGTAGCTCAATCCAGACAATCACAGAAGTTTCATTGTCACCTACCTATAGAGAAGTAAGTAAGTTAGACAATTTGGGGAAAAGGGCATATTCAAATGCTGCCTTGTTGTTTAAAATCTCAAACTATGCAGCGTGTATGGGTGCCTATCAGCAGTGCCTGTGGACTAGGATGAAAAGGTTCATAGATATGCTGCTTCTCTGTATGGTGAGGCCTATCCCTTGTCTTCCCACCAAGTCACAACTTGGAAACATATTATTGACTGTAGTGGGAAGGCAATCGCTGGAGCGATAGCTTTGAAGAGACATGCTTGGTTGAGATCGTCGGGTTTGTCTCAGCAGGCGAAGCGTGTGATTGAAGACCTCCCTTTCAATTCCGTAGGTCTTTTCAATGAAGGTACAGGTACCAAACTAGAACACACACACAGAAAATGCACACTACTGCCAAGAACTATGGGTTCCCGGTATCATTGTCATCATACTCCAGGTATTAATACCGCCGTTACCAGCCTTACATGGCGAGAACAAGAAGTCCGACTCCCACATAGCAACAACGCTAAACTTCAGGACAGCAACAACTTTCAAGGAAATTTCCGACTTCCAAATTCAGACAACCTCAATATAAAAAGAAACAACAAGACCAACAAAAACAGCAAGTTTGACAACCAACTGAACGATACCTCACTCATGCACTGTCAACATCTTTCTGTCATTTCTACTGTTGAAGATCCAAATCTCTTTGTTCAAACCTCAGATGTTGGTACCGCTGTCGATACCATCTGTTCCACTGGTACCATCGACATGGCGATGTTAGATACTGTCACCTCTACCATCATCACTGCCAACATTGGTACTGACGGAGCTGTTGGAAGTTGTGGGACAGAGAAAAAGCCCTTTGGACTGTCACATTTCATCCACACATGGACTTTGATAACAACAGACTCATGGGTGTTGAATGTAGCTAGATTGGGTTATATGATAGAATTCCATTGACTGCCACCGGTAGGACAAATTCGTATCACACTTCCATCCCCAGAGCTGGAAGAGGAGATTGCAACATTGTTGGAGAAAGGGGCAATCAAAAAGATCTCATATGCCCAACTAAAAAGGAGTTTCTCTTCCAAATACTTCCTGGTACTGAAAAGAGATGGGGGTCTTCAACTCATTCTAGACCTAAGAGGTGTCTACTATATAACAACAAAACGGTTTCGAATGGTAACCCTGGCATCAATAATGCCATTGCTGAAGAAGGGGGACTGGTTTCTGATGCTGGATTTAAAAGATGCCTACTTCCACATATCGATAAGGAAAGAGCACAGAAGGTACCTAGCTTTTGTGTTGGGGACACAAGCTTATCGATTCAGAGTACTCTCTTTCGGCATAAGCAGGGTGCCAAGGGTGTTCACGAAGTGTATGTCTGCAGCAGAGAGGTATTGTTCTGTTTCCATACATAGACAACTGGCTTATAGCTGCTCCAACAAAAGGAAAGGCTTTGCAACACCTGAAGACTGTAGTAAACCTACTGAATCCACTAGGATTGATGATAAATTTCAAGAAGTCTTATCTTATACCACAAACAACAGTGAAGTTCATTGGAGCCGTACTGGACTCAACCAGAGTTGGCTTTTCTGCCAGACAACAGGTGGCAAAAATGCAGCACACTCTAAGGCAGTTGTTGATAACACAACGGGTAAGAGCCAGAGCCATACAAGTGGCCCTAGGGCTGATGGCTTCCATCACTATGGTGTCTCCAAATGCAAGACTGAGAATGAGACCTCTACAACACTGTTTCATAAGGAATTTCAATCTACTTCTGCATCACCAAAACAAGTACATGATGATTCCAAAGCAGGTGCACTTGTCTCTTGTCTGGTGGTTGAAGGCAGAAAATGTCCTAAGGGGCTTGCCATTTTTACCAGATCCTCCGGTGATATCTGTCACAACAGATGCTTCCATGGACGGCTGGGGAGCACATATGCAGAATGTATCTGTAAAAGGACATTGGACATTGTTGGAAAATGTCAACACATAAATGTTCTGGAGTTTCTTGCTGCCATCAAGACATTCAGGGCTTTTCAAGTGCACCTGCGTGGTCTTGCAGTGCAAGTGAGTACAGACAATACAACTATAATGTATTATATCAACAAACTAGGAGAAACTCATTCCACTGTGCTTCTGAAATTGACAATCAAATTCTGGAACTGGTGCCTCTCCAGAGGGATAACGCCATCAGCGATACATGTGCCAGGAGCAGATAATACATGGGCGGATGCTTTAAGTCAAGCTCTGATGTCCTGTAACAAGTGGGAGCTGGATGACACCATAACCAAAAGCTTGTTTAATCTATGGGCAATACTATCCATAGACTTGTTCGCATCCAAGGACAACAAGAAATGCAAGATGTACTGCTCTCATCAAAAGATAGACCAAATGAGCCTGGGAGATGCTTTTCTCTGCAGATGGATGGGACCGCTCCTCTGTGCATTTCCACCATTCCCTCTCATAACAAAGGTGATCTTGAAGATAAGACAGGACCACGCGAGGTTCATATTGATAACACCTTGGTGGCCTCTTTTCACTTTGTCAAAACATCAGTACCAGAGGTTACTGTCAATGCCAAACTTGTTGACGATGCACAATGGTACCGTGTTCCACCTGTATCTGCAGAAACTTCGACTGACTGTGTGGAAGATACTGTAAATTCTGGTTTCCCAGAGGAAGTTAGCTCACAAACCATCGACTGTTAAGTCGTATAGCTACAAATGGGACAAATTTTGCAGGTACCTAAGAGATCGCAGTACCAACCTCAGAACTGCAGTACCGCAGACATACTTTCCTTTTTGACACACCTCAGTACTGAGGGACTGTCATTATCTTCAGTTAAATGTTATCTGGGCACAGTGTCTTGGTACCTACAGAGTAAGGGAAGATCGTCCTGTTTCTCGAGTCTGACTGTTAAAAGATTTTTACAGGGCTATAAACATGTGTATCCTTCAATTCAATCTCCGGTACTGGTTTGGGATTTATATTTTGTGTTGTTGCAACTCACATGTAGGCCATTTGAACCAATGGCAACCTGTGATTTGAGGTTGTTATCCTGGAAACACTGTTCCTGGTAGCCATAACTTCTGTAAGAAGGGCAAGTGAGTTGGCAGCTTTAAGAGTAGATGCACCCCTTTTGAGGTTTCATAAAGGGAAGGTAGTACTAAGACCAGATATCACCTTCTTACCAAACATGGTATCATTTTTTTCATCTGAACCAAAACATTGTTTTGCCAGCTTACATGCAAAATCCAGAAACTGATCTGGGGAAAACTTGCATTGCCTTGATGTCAGAAGATCGTTAGCTTTCTATGTTCAACGGAATGCAGCTATAAGGAAAACTAAGCGGTTATTTATCTGTTATTTGAGCCAGAAACTAGGGAACCTGTTTCTTCCCAAAGGATATCTAAATGGGTTGTTTCCGCAATAAAGTTGTGTTGTAAGATTGCTAAAAGAAAGCTGCCAGTAAATGTAAGGGCGCACTCCACGAGATCAGTGTCAGCTTTGGCTGCTTTCATGCATGGTATACAATTGGAGGAAATATGTAAGGCCGCTATGTGGTTGCAGCCATTAACCTTTATTTCCCACTACAGGGTGGATGCAAGGGAGTGATGCGTCTTTTGGTAGGGCTGTTTTGTTTTCTGCAGTTGCTTGAAAAAAAAGAAGGAAAAAACAAACAAATCCTTTCTGAATGAATTGAAGAAACACAACATGATTGTTCTGTAATCTAAATATTTATTTATATTTATTATTCTGATAATATTTATAATATTTATTGTATTGAAATATTTATTACAGTTTTAATTTAAAAAAAGGTAAAATCTTATGCTGTGTTGTCAAATACAATTTGACATCTCCCACCTCCATCTCTGACAGCTCGCTAATCTCCCCATTGTGTGATTCACAGAGACCATGAAGAAGAAGAACAGGTTGCTTACCTGTAACTGTGGTTCTTCGAGTGGTCTTCTGTGAAGTCACACAAACCCACCCATCCTCCCCGCTTGATGTCTTTGTTATTAGTTCCTATAGCTGCTACCGTGGCGGCAAAGGAACTGACCATTACTCAAGGAGGGGCCTTATATACCCTGGGGATGTGGGGGATGGGCCAACTGCCAAAACACCTGATTTTAGACTTCCAGAAGGTTCTGAATGCTGTATCGCACAGGAGCAAAATACCCCCATTGTGTGACTTCACAGAAGACCACTTGCAGAACCACAGTTACAGGTAAGCAACCTGTTCTTTCCTCTGGAGGAGATGATAGTCAACAAAATGAATTTTAATCCTGGATCTAAGGGTCTATTAAAATATAAAATTTAAGATGCAATAAATGCAGCTGAAGAAGTACTAGAAACTAGGTGGTATACGAACTCTAATACACACTAATACAAGTGTAGCCATCAACCGTTCTGGGCAATGCTGTATGTGCTTCGCATCTTAGTAAGACACACAGTCATTGGTTCATCTTTATAAGTAAGAATAGAAGCAACAAGGGCTTCTCCCATTGTATCCATCCTTAGTCACTGTAGAAGAGAGGCAACCACTGCCTTTCCTTCTAGTTCAATGTAGTTACTAGTAGGAGAAAGTTACCTTCATAAAAAGTGCTTGCCTGTAGTTTCAGTGATCCATACTGGCAGTCTAGACCAGGAGTGGCTTGTGGCCAACCACAGACTCTGGAATAATCCTATTCTTGAATTCCCATAACCTCACATGTAACTGTTATCTTGCAGTTTTATTTTTTTTTAAAAGTTACTGAAAAACTTTTCCCTGTCCTGAAATTGGGAGTTCTGAAATAGATAAAATAGGGAGAAGGCTAAAAATCTATTGGACTTCTTAAGAAAATTGAGTGGAGTTTTTATTGCATTATGGAAGAAGCAATTTAATTTCCATAGAGTGTAGGACACTACAGTATTAAAAAAAATAGAGAATGGACTACAAATACTATGAAGAAAGTAACTGCATTCCATATAAGCTAATTGAAGATTTCATTTGCACAAATGCTTGTTTTATTCAAGAAGCAATAAGAAAATGGCCATCCATTTCTCAGGATCGATAATGTTGAGGTACAACTGTGCTTTTCCATGGATTTTTTATCTTTAAATAACTTAATATAATTGTTAACTTTATTGATACCTCACCTTTTCCCCAAAACTATGACTCATGGTGGCTGGAAAACATTACATTTAGAAGCAAGTTTCCATGCTATTTTCCATTCTTGTTTCTATTTCTTGTGAACTATGACATGTATATACACAAAAGAAATTTCAAAACACTATTGTTTATATAATGCAAAATATTTTTATTAAAACCTTACTGTGTGTAGGAAATATGTCTTCAGTTTATTTTTTTATTTTTAGGTAAAACCACAATTCCAGGAAATCTTAAGGCTTTCTGAAGAGAACATTGGTGAGTAGTAGTTTTTCTGTTATTTTCTTTTTATTACAGGTATAAAAATATAAATACATATATGACTAGAGAAAAATTTCAAGTTCATTACTTCTGTAGATGGGAATTTGAATACAGTTTACACTAAATATGCTTTAAAGTTCCATTGGTTAGTTTTGTATTAGGCTTGCTTAAAGGACATAATTGATTTAATCAGAAAGTGTTTATTTGTACACCTTAAAGTGTTTTTTCCTTACCAATAGAAATTAGGTAGTATAAAATAGTATAGAAATTATTTCTATAGTAATAGAGATTGTGCCAAGAAAAAGGTACCTCAGATTTTAGCGATCAGATTATGAGATTTGGTTAATGTAAATTTCTTTTAAAACCAGCATGTTAGGAGCAGCTTTTTATTGGCCAACTATTTATTTCATCATTTCAGATGCTACAGCAGGGAATGGAGTTCTAACAAAAGCCACAGTTCCTATCTATGCAACAGGCGTACTTACATGCTATATCCAGGTAAACAATTGTTGCTCAGTCCCAAATAGTCCTTATAGTGATTTCAACACAGAATATGAAAATGTTGGGTTTGAACGTAGGATAAGTTAACTTAGGGAGACGCACAGAAGAGACTTTTTTCCCCCAATTCCGTCTGCAGCTAAAATAGAGCAGAATTCTCTCTTCCCACCTGATACATTCCCCACACCCCGGTATTTCACAGTTCAGGAAATCCCAGGTTCTTAGGAGAGGCTTTCCAGTGGTGCAAATGCCTGGAGGAGAGGAGGAGAGGCTTCTGTGAATTTTCTTAACCATCCAGTCTTGTGTGGTCGTGCTAATACTCTGCAGCATGACTACCAGTTAAGCTCACTGGGACGTTGTTCCAGTGTTTTAACACATCCTAGGGTCTCCACCCTTATCTGCTATATAATGGAACATCTGATATCTTTTTAGTAATCAAGAAATAATGACATTCTGCCTTGTGAAGGAACATTATGAATCTTGTATGTTCCTTAGAGCCCAGAAAAGGCACTACTACAAATAGTGCCTTTTCCGAGATTCTTGCTCTTCTCAGTGAGAATCTTCACTCCTTTTGTTGGAAGGAGATTCTTCTCCTGAAGGAGAATCATAGAATCATAGAAATGTAGAGTTGGAAGAGACCACACGGGCCATACAGTCCAACCCCCTGCCATGCAGGAACACCTTCAAAGCACTCCCGACAGATGGCCATCTAGCCTCTGCTTAACGTATTTTAATTTTTTTTCTTGGAAAACTAAAATCAGTGGTTATCCTTTATCAGAAGTAGATGGTGGTGATGATGATGATGTTTTTCTATCTGGAAGCAGGAACATGGGTCTTATTATTTGCAACAGTAATTCTTGTCTGTTTTAGAACTGTGTGATATTATGATACATTAGGTACAGAGTTTGGCCAAACCCAATTGAGTTTGGTTCTTTTTTTTCTTTTTCTTTTTTTAAACACACTTGACTATTTTAGTTGTGGAAGAAGAGTGGCAAAACTGCTGTTTTCACTTAGACTGTGGAATGCATTTGATAACAAATCTTTGCATAACAATTGCAGTCCAAATGAGGCATTTGAGTCCATCAGACATATGACATGGAGCAAACAAAGGAGCCACATGCTTTTCTAAAGTCATAGCACATAATAATAGTCTGCAATATTACTTGCGTATAACAATTAAATAAACTTTTAAAAATACACTAACTCTGTGTGTATGGGCCTTCAATTTGCCTGTCAACTTACAGCAACCCCAAGAATTTCATAGGGTTTTCTTATGCAAGGAATACGCAGAGGGGTTTGCCAGACTGAACTGAACATAAATTTGGCAGTTGACCTCAATTTTATACTCATTGGTACAGCTCACTGGAGCTTAATAATCTGTCAACAAGCTAAGGAGTAGGCATAGTGTGTCAGTTGACATCCAAACCCATGCTGTTGCTATACCTTATTCTCAAGATCACAGAGGCAGGTTTTCAGCTACCCTTTGACAAAGTTATGAAACTAATACTTAAATTTTTTGTACTTTTAGGAAGAAGACCGCAAGCTGTTGGTAGGATTTTTAGAAGATGTAATGACTATGCTTTCATTATCCCATGCTCCCCTTGATAGCCTGAAAGCATCTTTTGTGGAACTCGGGTAAAGTATACTATATATAGCTGGAACTGGAGTAAAGTGGTATATATTTTCATACAGATTCATGTTGTAAGAATTTAGCATCTAATAGCCAAAGACATATTGATTCAATGGGACTTGTTTACTTTCCAAATTGCTTTTGATTTAATGTTCTAGTTGGCAGTAGCATTTAATGTTCTAATTGGCACTAGCATTTTCACACAGAATAATATTTTAGAATTCTGCTCTTTGACATACTGTTCCAAATGGTTAGTGATGGTTTTGTAACTTCTGTGGATTTTAGTAGTATTGTTATATTTTTGTGACAGTGCCTGGTCAAAAATGCTGGATTGATTGTAAGTAGCTCCTTCAGCATGAGGATGCAGCAAACCATCTTCTGTGAGGAACTTGAAAACTAAATTTGGATTGTTGGGGAGAGATACAGGGAAGAAAGAAAGGGGTTAAATGTGAGCAGAAAGCAGCTACAGGGGTTTCATTTTGGTTTAGACTGATGACTACGCCAAGGACTCCACAGAGAAGGTGAAATCTGAAGTGCTATTTAGAGAATGCATAGTAAGTGAAATTATTTGAGGGTAGATGGCTATAGTTCAATCTTGATTGTGTCTTGTTTTGTTTTTTCAGTGCAAATCCAGCATACCATGAGCTGCTGCTAACTGTATTATGGTATGGAGTTGTCCATACTTCAGCACTTGTTCGGTGTACAGCTGCTAGAATGTTTGAGGTAAGTGCTCCCCACACACTGTTTAGGTACTGTTGAAGGTGATTTATAGCATGTTTTGGCAGCTGATGGCCTTAGGAAATGCTGTCTTCCCCTCTCTCAGGCATCTTATCTGCCTGCCACCGCTTACCCCCTCCCTTCTTCAGGAAAGTTAGGGGTGAGGCAGGAGGAAGCATTAAGTGATAAAGAAGGAATAAGGCATACACCATTAGAGTGTGGTAGTCCAATCTATGTTTTCATTTGCCTGGGTGAGCCCAGAGGCAGGCAGCTTGTATGCTCTGCTTTTCCACAATTTGCCACTGTGTTTCATGAAACTAGATTGTGCTCTCAAGACCTCTGAAGATGTGCACTTTCTAGCTCTATTACCTATTTTGCCTTCCTGCTGCTAAGGAAAGCAACAAAGGAACATAGATCTAGCCCTCTGTCTCCTTATCCCACCATTAGTGCAAGCTATATCTACAGCCAGAATTGTTAGATGACTGGGGCTTTGTATTGTCTCATATGTTAAACTATTTTTTAGAGATTTTGTACTGTGATGAGGGAGTAGGATGTTAACACACTGTAGTTTGGGTTCAATAGGGTTGTAAGCTCTCCAGCACTCATTTATCTGTTTGCAAAATGTTTTCATGTTAACTGCCAAAGTTAAACTTCCTTCTGTTTCTGACTTCAGTATTAGGTTGGTGCACTGCATGCTTAAAATCTTTCATTGGCTATAAAAATCATTTCAGTGCTAACTTAGTGTTCAAACCAGATATCTGTTTTTACTACCTTGTGAACGGCACGCTATTAACAATGGCAAAATTGTTCTCAGTAATAAAATCCAAAATGACCTATATTGTCATTTAAAAACAAAATCCATTAAAAAAATAAGTAGGGGAGAAAACAGTCAACACAGCATGTTATCGTGATCTGCCTACCATTGCTGCTGCTGGCATGTAGAACATTAATTGCTTCAGTAGAGAAAGAACTGAGCAGCTGCCCTGTATTTATGATTCTTGCTTCAACTGTACAGCAATTAGCAACAGTAAATAGAGAGACCAGCCTTCAGTTTTCTGTCTGTGAGAAGATTTTTTTTATTTTGCATTGATTTAATGTGACTTCTTCATATGTTTTCAATTATGTTAGTTACCTTGAGAAGATAGGCTCTTAATTTAATAATTTGATATGTATACATTAACATATTGACCACCAACAGTGCTTTAGTCTGCTAGCTTTCACATCAGTGCAGCTGTCATGCAGAATCAAAAACAAATCTGATCATGGAAAAACACTGCAGTAGTAATAGATTCTACTTGCATATGTTTCTTATTGTACGGCAAAGACCTGATCAGTATAACACATAAAATTAGAAATAGGGCTTCTTTTAGTTATATCATGCCTCCTGTCATAGATGGCTTAGTTTGTTGGGAGTGCTGTCACAAAAGAGGATTCTTTCCTCTCTGAATTATCATTGTGTTTTGAGAACTCTATGTAGCTGGTCCATAAGTCTGCCTGCTTTATGGATTCAACTTTCTCTTATAGTGAAATGAGGAATGAAAGAAAGTGATTATCACATCAGCTTGTGTCCTACAGCCTGTTTTCCTAGTTCAGTTTTTAATTTCTTCCTAAAGCATATTGTACAATTGCTCTTTCATACATCATACACCTTTCATAATCATAAGTGTTAGCTTTTTATTAAAGAATACCTAAATAGTTGCAGCATGCAAGTATCTTTCTACTGTCTAATTCTAAAAATAAATACATAAAGGATTAGAATAAAATCAAGGGAATGCAAATACAGGGTATCTTCTGAGGCCACTCTAAACTAGCATGCTGGGTTTTTTTCTGGTAGTCCCCTTTTTTGCCTCTGTATGCCTGTCAGCTACTTATATTGTACTGTGCAAACTACTTTTAGCATTTTATGTCAGTCCAGATTTGATCCTGGTTTGAACACAACTTTTGCACATTACGAATATGAACTTGGATCTGTGAAATAGTCCATCAGTTGAAACCATGGATGGAAAGAATTTAGACAGGTCCTGTGATGAACAAACCATTGCCTGCTGGTTGTTTGGATTTTCCCAAAAGAATATTTGACAGCGTGATCTCACATGGCACTTATAGTGTTCTTAAGCAACAGTACATGCTCAAAGTCATGTACCGTGGACAAATTATTCCTTTGATTGTTAGAGGTCCTGAGAATATGCTCTTGGTTTTTTTTAAAAAAAAATTGAATACATCATAAAACAAAAGAAGTACACCATGCTAGAATGAAGTCAACCCACCCTTGATTTGAACAAAGCAAAAACAAGTATGTTGACTTTCTTTCAATTTGCCCTTCCTAAAATCAAATTCCCACTAAAAAAATTCCCACTAAATTCCCATTAAAATCAAAATATACTTTAGAATGAGAATAAGCTTCTCTGATCATGCTAAGCCTTCTTTGCTATATGCATCTGGAACTTTTTCTTCAATGACATATCTGCTAAGGTATTTAAAGTCATTATAGGTTTCTCAAGAACTCTGTACCTTAAAAGCTAATGCATCTTAGTATCCGTGATACACTGCTAAAGAGAGTATTTGCTGCATAACCTTAGAAGAAGAATTGCAATAGTAATTCAGCAAGCCTGGTCTTAGTATGCTAAACTGATTCACCTCAGATTTTCTGTCTCATCCTGGCAACTTAATTTTGGAAGCATGTTAGTGCCACTTATAACTATGAGCAGATTCCTTATTGACTATGGAAAGCTCTTTAGCTCTAAAATATACATAGAAGTTCCTCCGTTTTCTAATGAGTGTTTTAAATAAAACTTGTCAGCTTAAAATTAGTCAAGCTCTATCATTTTACTGCAACAGTTCAATAACTGATGAATTGTATCAGGGAATGGCTTTCAGACTACCAGCAACATGTATGATAAACAGTAGAAGACTAGGAGATTGATCCTTTGCTTCTAAAAACATGCAACGTTCAACCCACAGTTTTCTGGTATGCTGACTTTACAAATACCCTTGATGTATAGACTCATACCATTCAGTCAGACACCTTCATATGTTCAATCCTGATATGGGCAGCAAGGACAGCTTGCAATGGTTCCAGCATTTAAACAGGAATCTATTGTTCACGTGATTAAAATTTCCGTAAAGGTATATTTGAAATCTAGTAATATCTTGAGAAGATGCAATTATAAACTCAAATTTAAAATGCTCACATCAATTTCCAGTTTAATTAGTGATGGTCTCACAAGAGCTGATTTTCAACAAAAGTTACACAGGAGATAGCAACAAAAAAAAGGGGGGGGGAGTATTATTTATTTCATTATATACAACTCAGTTGCACCTTTTAATTCTACTGTAACTCCTTGCCAAGCCCAGACTAAAGTATATTTCCAAATCATGTGAACTACCTGTCACTTGCTGTATCTAGTGGTCACATGAAATCAGTTACCTAAATCTGCAGTGAACATGACCCCAACCACCACTGCACTTAACAGTAACTGAACAAGGAAAAAGTAATACCTTTATTAAAAATACGTAAATGTCATAGAAGTTATCCTGAACTCTCTGTGAGGCTGGATGTTGTAGAAAAAAGTAGGGATGGGGAAAGTTTTGAAATTTCCAACCTGATTAAATTGTTCACACCAAGTGACATTTTAGTAGTCCTAATAAGGATTTGTTTTGTTTTGTTTTGTTTTGGTGAGGAACCACCCAGCCACTTCTGGTTTTTACCAGTGAATAAATGTGAGCATCTCTAGTAGAAGTAGAATAGCACAGCCAGAATGGAATTTTACTTTATGAAATCCATGTAGCTATTTTAAAAAAAAAATGCAGGATGCCATCAGTTTTTTTGTTTTTTAACAGCTCCACAGTTTGTCCAGTGTGTGCTGCCTGCTTGGGCCACTTGTGCTTTCCTTGTGCCTTCTGTATATTTATATTAAAGGGGCACTTTAGCGTAGTGGTATTTGCTTCTAATTTTGGTTTGCTTTTTGTGTTTTTCTTCCTCTTGGTTGTGCTGTTCTTGCCATGATACTGTGCTCACTCTTTCCGTGCATCACCTGTGGTACCCCTCTGCTCTACCCACTCAGCTGTTGGTGAAGGGGGTACATGAAACTCTGGTAGCTCAGAGAGTTGTTCCTGCTCTCATTACTCTCTCCAGTGACCCTGAAATGTAAGTTTCCTGACTGTCTTATAAAACTAGCATCCCTCTTACAACCTGCCAAGAAATAAATCATCAGTGTGTGTTTAAAAAAAAAAACTCTGATAATAAAAGTTAAGAACAACTTTAAAAACATCAGTGCCATGAATCCTTAATCAACAACAGATAGAAGTTCTTTTGACTGGTGAAATCCTTGCCATATTTGGAAAACTACAACTTTTCTGTTGTTATTCTTTCTGAATTGGAATATTGTTACAGTAATAATTTCAGTGTCCAGATATGTCGCAAAGGCTGCGCACTGGTGTTTGTTTCTTCCATGCTGAAGAGGGATGCTTCTCTCACTAACATGTTATTGCCAGTAAATGCTGAAGCATGAACAGAGTCCTTAATGGTGTTAATACTCTGTGTGGGTAACTAAATTCAGAAAGGCCAGTGACTGCTTACCCAGCCTCAGTCACAGCTAACAAAATTATCCTTTCAGTTTAAACCCATTTTTATTGCATGTTGACTGGTTTACAGCTGACTCTTCGAGGCATGAGTGAAGCCTTAGTTGACAAGCGGGTTGCTCCGGCCCTTGTTACCTTGTCCAGTGATCCTGAATTGTGAGTTTCAGATGGCAAACTTGAGTTAATCCTCTCTCTCTGTCTGTATCTCTCTTTTTCTCCTTTTTTTTAATATAATTTTTTGAGCATACTACCTGGCCTCTCTCTTGTCATTGCTAGAAATTAAAAATACTTTAAATTTTGAAATTGCATTATTTTTAATTGAAAATTTGTTTAAAGTCTAAAGTTTTTGGTTTTGTTCATTTTCCCTATTAGCTCTGTAAGAATAGCAACAATTCCAGCCTTTGGTACCATCATGGAAACAGTCACTCAGAGGGAGGTAGGATGACTGCATATTATTTAAGATAACAGTAGTTGTTTGCAGTTAGAGGAAAAGTTTGCAACACATTAATTGTCTCCCCCAAGAATGACATAGAACAATGTATGATAGGGCTCAACTGTGTGCCAGTGCTGAGTGTAGTCAGGACATTATTGCACACAATTTCAGATAGGTTCTATATATGGGCAACTGGTTCATAAGTTGTCCAAAGCACAGTCTACATGAGAGGGGTTTCATTCCCACATGCCACTTTAAAGAACTGCTTAGAATAGATTCCACCATGATATCTGAGGATTATTCTGTTTTCTACATGAGTAAAAGCCCTTGCCCCTGAACTTTGGATGACTGCATGAGAAATACACATACACAGGTTATTCCCTCACCTCAAGGCAGGTGAGGAAATAACGTGTGTGTGGGGGGGAGGTTGCTCCTGCAGTTATCCCAGAATGACCATTTGTGGTGAGTACTAACTTCTCATTCTCAATTAAATCTTTAAATTGAACCTAAATCACTAGAGTTCTCAGAGAAAGTATAACAGCTGTAGAGTAATATAAACTCATCTTTACTTAACTGGTTCCTTCTCCCCACCCACTTTCATTTTGAAGTCATGTGGATTAGTCTGTATAGATGTCTTGAAATGGTAAAGAAAGGCCTCTTTGAATCTCTCAGGATGAGTAGCTGAAAAGAAAAAAAAATGTTTTTTTATGTGACCAAAGTGTCCTACTGCTTAAAAATGAGGAACACAAACTTACAATCTGACAAACACAACACAAAAAGAAAAGAGGTGGAATAGAGACCCTATTTTTTTACAATTGTCTGTCTTGCATTGTCTCCTACATGTAGATCAAAATAAGAAGTCACTATACAGAGGGAGGTTACATAAATCAGCTTTGGAAACACTTCTTCACATTTCTATTGACATGGTGACATCTAGGCTTAATATTACACTAATGAGGGGCTTGTATTTTTACAAAACTTCAGCTTTGTATAAGCAGAAGTTGCAAGCATCATTGTAATACAATTTTAGAATAAGAAGATACTTTAAAATTAACATTAAGGCTGAGATCGTGCTAGGTACCTACATTGGTTTAACTATGGCATATGCAATAGTCCATGTCTACTTTCCAAAACACTTTGCCTCCAAAGGCCCCACCAGAAGTCAAGCATTGGAGAAGGTTGCTTGAAATGGATGGCAGCCATCTTCTTTCAAGGATAGTGACTTTGCCTTACTTCCTGCATAGCTATTGTGCAAACAGGTAGAAGTGGAATCACTAGTGTAATGAATCATTTTATACTAGCCCTGTGTACCAACAGGATTTCAGCCTACAACTTTTTTGTTGCATCACTAGGTGACATTTTCAAAATCCTGAGAGTTGGTTAATAAAGCTGAGTGTTTAATGACAAAAATTCTGCTGAGTTTGCATTCTTGTGTTTTCAGTAACTTCTGTATTTTCTGTAATAACCTAGTTAAGGAAATGTAGCTGAAAATATTGTAGTGAGTCATACTTGTATTCAGAAGCTAAGTAAGTAGTTGATAATGTTGATCATAATGCTGATCAGAATTCCTAGCCTACACTACATTTTTTTAAAAGTTCACATACTCACATATTTAATCTGGAATTTCTCATTTTTGCTGTGTCAAGAAATTAGAAAAGGAACATTCTGAGTATCAGTCAAGAACAGATGGATATTCGAATTCCCATAAACTTGCAATAAGGTGTCTGCAAGAGAGTTTTATTGGTTATGCAATCTAACTTCTAAAAGCTAGAGTGTTTGCACTGACAAAAAGCTGACAATTACTGTATACTTACATTAGATATAAAACTTGTTGTATAATTTGAGTGAGTTTCTACTAAGTATATTGAACTTTGCTTATTTTATACATTAAAGCATTCATAATTTCTATCACATTTCCTCTTAAGCTGTTGGAAAGAGTTAAAATGCAGTTGGCCTCTTTTTTGGAAGATCCTCAGTATCAAGATCAACACTCACTACATACCGAAATCATTAAAACCTTTGGGAGAGTTGGACCAAATGCTGAGCCAAGATTTAGAGATGAATGTAAGTTGTCATGACAGATAAACTATTTGTTTTTCTTGTCTCTCCCAATTATTATTATTTATTCTTACAAGCCTCTATCTGAAAGTACTGATTATCATTTTCATTTCGTATTTCTTTTTTCTAGTTGTTATTCCACATTTGCATAAACTCGCATTGGTAAATAACCAACAGTCTATGGATTCAAAAAGATTGGACATTGCTACTTATCTCTTTGAGGCCTACAGTGCGCTCTCCTGTTGTTGTATCCTTTTTTAGTTTTGAATCATATTTTTTAACATCTCAACAAGTAGTATAGAAATACTGTATCTTACAACAGTATGAGTCCATCAGAATTGTGAGAATACAAAAGTTAGAAAATCTAGTTGTGCCAGTGTGTGCTACAATTCATTCTGGAAGCAGAACTTTTTTCCTTTTTTGTTTAATAACACTATTTTTATTTTGCTGATCACTTGGTCATGTGGCACCTTAAATATTAACAAGATTATAGCATAAATTCTAGTAGGGCTGATGAATAGGCCGGATCCCACAAAAGCTTATGCAAACTTGTTAACCTTTGAGGTGCCATAAGATTGTTGAATTTGCTGCAAGAGACTACCATATTTGCATCCTGAAAATTTTATTTTGCCTTATAGCGGGAGAATTCAGGTTTAAAAAAATCTTTTTCCCTTTATGGTATTCAGAGGGTCTAGAATAAAGGCTGCAAACTCATGCACACTCAGTTGGGAGTAAATCCCATTGAACTCAGGGGGACTTAATTGTGAACAGACATGAAGTAGGAAAGATTGCTTAATGAGTTCCATCAACTCAGTTAATAAATTTCTGTTCTGCATAGAAATCTGCTATAAGTTCTATAGGGAAAGGAGAAATCCAAAGAGCTATCTCCTGGCCACTGAAAGCCTGCCCAAAGTCACTTTATATATCTTTTCAAATTAGATAATGTATTATATGTTAAATGTACATTTAAGTCACTTTTCTAAAAGGTTTTCAATTACATTCAGTGTCTGTAAGTCCTTATAGATGAGTTTAACATTAAAAACCACATCGATGAGAATTAGCTTCTTTTCTTGGAATGACAGAGCATAGGGCATTCTAGCAAGAACATTTATGAAAGGAGAAGTTGTGGTATTGACTGCAGTGAAATGTAGCTGTCAAGTTTTACCTCTGACATTAAAACTAGTCAGGAAAAATACAACACATATTAACCTCGTCGCAGAAACATCAGGGAGAGTCTTTGATTTTTGTCATATTCAAAAGTACAAGGGCTTCTTCTGATGCTACACTGAAACTTTGAGGCAACATGAAAACAGATCTTACTTTTTTCAGAGTATCTCAGAGGCTCAGCATAACAAAGCTGAGGATTACCTCCTGTGCTCACATCTCAGTTCAGAGCTGGGGACAATAGGAAGGAAAAAAAACCTTCCTCAGTATATCCTTGGTTCTTGAGCATAGTATAATATCAAAACAGACCCCGCTTCACACTCTGCAGAGATATCGCAAGCACAACTTTGGCTGGTGACAAAGCATGGCCAAAGTCTATAGACCTGTGTTGTTGTATCAAATAACAGCATCCTAAATTTGGATTTTAAAATTACCATCTAAATAACAGTGTAGGTTTGAACCCTGTAATTAAAAAAAAATGATAGAAATAGTAGCATTAAAGAGAACCTGTTTGAGTACACTCAAATTGTTCACACTTGAACTCCTTGGAATTCCAAAAGGTAGACAGAATTAGAATTAAAGAAGCCTTATCTGTAGCAGGAGTACAAAACAAATTCTCTTTTTCCCTCCCTACAAAGGTCACAGGAGCTCATGAGAAGGAAAGAGGAACTACCACTAAAAGAAGCCTGAGCTGCATTCCACATAGAGAAGGAAGAGGCACAAGTAGTGGCCTGGGTATCAGGCATTGGTGGAAAAAGAAGTTTTCAAAGTCTGGAAAGTTAAGGCAGAGGAAGCAGCATAAAGAGCGGCAAATAATGTTGTGCAGTTAGGAATGGTGTACACAAAAATACCATCTTACCAATGGTATTAAACTTTAATCATTAGTTTAATTTAGGATGAATAACTAATGTTATCCCCAAGGAATAAGTACAGTAGCAATTGTAGAATTAGGCCTTTGAAGGATACCACAATTTTTGCACTTTATCTTCCCAATGTTGACCTGAAAAAAAGTGAGAGCAAGTCAATCTTTCAGACCTTAACTTCCTACTTCCAGTTATTTCTGAGGATTTAATGGTCAATCATTTTTTACCAGGACTCAGGTGTTTACGAAATGACATGGAAACTCTCTCACCAGAACATGAGGTGAGTAATTGAAGCTGCCCTTTTACATGTGGGTTTAGGATGGAAAAAGAAATGGAACTTGTAATCATCTGTATACACCTGAACTTTCAAGATTGTACTGCATACCAAGAAGTGGGTTGTCTGGTATAATAAATCTGTTAATCCTAAAGGTGCCACAGGAGTCTTTGTTGTTTTAGCTAGAAGATACTAACATGGTTATCTGCTTGGGAAATACTGAAACAATTCATTCAGTGTTAAATTGTCAATATTACGTGTAGTTAAATTTTAATGTTACGACTTGGGATAGAGGAGGATGTATTTACCCAATCATATAGTCTGGTAACAGATATATGTAGAACAGATTATTTCCAGTTAGTTTACATCCTGTAGTACAGGGAGGTAAAATCTAAAGACACACAATTACATTCTAGGATCAAAGCGCAACCCAGTCAAATACTGTATATCTGACAGCAATGATGAGCAGTCAGATGTAAGTTGGATGCTATCAGCTCAACTATCACCGGTAAACGATGGGTCCTTCATAAAGAGAAAGGCATGTGTGACATGTCCTTACTTCTCCCAGACAGATATAGCTATTCTCAGTCTGATAAGGCACCCTGTCTTTACCACACAACTCTGCCTCTCCTCGTCCCTTTTAATACCACACTGGATGTGGGTTTTTAATGTTTATTTAGAACCACTTAATAAATTTATGGTAGCATGTTTTCTGTATTACTTTATATACTGTATACAACTCAGGCTGAGTCAGTGTTTACAAAAATAAACTGTACTATTTATTAAGATAACAATAAGAATAAAGTAGCATTTCAGATTTCAAATGCAGATCAAGGTTGATATATTTCCTCAGTGTACTTTTTAGACTGTTCACTTATATCTTTAGACATTCATATAAAGCACAAGTATCATATTATATAACAGCCCGTTGGCTAAACTCTCACCAAAGGCTCAACGCCCAGTCTAGGTCACCCTCTCTGGCCCAATTCTACTGAGGTTCAATTACTCTTCTGCCTCTTGCTAGGCTTCCAATGAGAATTAAACCTCCTAACAAAGCCATACTCTCTGGCTGACTGAAGAACTCCTATTTCCCAACTCCTTTCTAGGTTGTCACTGAAGGAATGAATACCCACAGGTACTTGGCTTTATATAACTTTTTCTCTCAATCACCAGGCCCTCCCAAACACAACCGAGATGGGTTTCTCTCTTGAGCTTCTATTCTGGTTGCCTAGCAACCTGCTTCCAGGAAGACTTGGCACTTCGAATAGCCACACCCCCAGAACTCCATCACAGCAGGATATGAATCAAATAAGCAGTTGCACTTTATTTAGATGGTGAAATACCATTTTCTCTGTCATGAAAGCCCTTTCTTTGCCATCTTTCCCTTTTTAATAACTATCCTATGACAATTTAAATTTGTTTTTAAGTGCAAAGGAAAAGAAAATGAACTATTAGGAGATGGACAAATAGATCCTGCCAAAACTACATCTGTCTTGAGTCCTGCTCTTCAAAACTTTAGCCAGCTGCCCATATCCACCTTTTCTGCAGCACATACATTGTGGCCAGTGACCATGCTGTTTTTAGAATTTAATTTCCCCTTGTTTTGTTTTTTCATAAAACTTGGTGTTACCTGAAGCATACTAATAGGCCCCTTTTGTTTGATGGTGGCCCTATTTTTGCGACAGTCCTGTTGTTGGTCACTGCTTGAGTTCAGTACTCCCTGTTGGAAGGAGCAATTTAGAGTCAGTTGAGTTCTTAGAAAATTTAAAGATAAGGAGATTCAGGTATTACTGTCTTTCTTTCTGTTGGTCTTTTGCAATTCTCTTCATTTTCCTGACTGTTTAGCCCCTGCACAGAAAGTACTGGTATGGGGGAAAATGAAGAAAAATGCTTTGTGTATATGACAGATGAAACATGGCAAAATATGTAGACCCATGTTCATCGATGTTGACCATGGAACAATTTAAAAAAATCTGCATATCATCTTCAGACATTTGATTAAAAAGTTTCCACACCCTTACTGGCGTTTGTTAGTAAAGACACATGAAAGAGTGAAGTATATAATACAGTTACACACTTGAGAAAACCCAGTTGTTTTGTGATCCACATGGTTGCTTGTTCTGGTCGTGACCTATCTAACTTGATGGCAAACATATTGAACAGAAGGGCATGGTTTATAAAAATAAAGCCAACAAACCAGTGAGGGCACCATAGACATGTCATATCTACAGAAAAGAAAACAACTTTTACCATTAACAAAACAATCTCTTTCAGCTCCATGGCGATAGCCAAACATGTCACACCCACATTAACTTGGAAAACAAAGAACACCAGTGAATGGTGGGAAGACTATGAATATAACACACCCATAAGGCAGTTGTCATAGCATGCTTACAGTAGGTCAGGCATAAAATTGGAAGACAAAAATGGAAAAAAGAAAGCAGGAAGATTTTCTACTCTTGTCTGTCTAAAGAATAAAAGCATGAGTTTGCAAAATGACTGAACCCAACATGAGGGTTCACAAAAGAAACACTGTAACATGTTATGTGCTTCATAACAGTTGTAGTTATTCTACTATACTTTAGCGATTTCCCTCCTTACCTGAAATATTTTTCCTGGCCACCAAGCAAAAAAAATTCTACAGACTGGACAAGACTGGTGTCTTTAAAGATTTCATCATATCAGAGATTATTGCTATAGTTACATGTGGACAATGATAGAGTAGTAAAAATAATTGTGACCAAATAATGTTTGCAAAGCTGCTTTTACGGATTCTCTGGGATGGACTCACAACATGTCAGTGTTTACTCTGGTCACAGGCATTAGTAGTATATATCATTATACCACATGGAATCTCTTATGAGTATTACAAGCTTCCTTAAAAAAAAAACTGTTCCGGGCACTTTTCTTCATTCTGAGGATTCTTGGGAGATTCTGCTTTGGGGGAAAGGGCAAAAGAAATTCTTTAGGCCTGCCTCCCATGCATAACCTTCCTTTAGGAAATTCCAGTTTATTCTACTCTCCTGGCATTTGAAGGATCTCAGCCTGCTTCTCCACAGACCATTAACAATCCTCCTTTCCTTTGGATTGTGTACTGGAAGAATAAAGGATAAGGATGACCAATTGATGAGCAACTTTAATCACATATTTGAATATTTAATTAAATATTTGAATATTTAAATTTAAATTTAAATATTTAAAATCTTGAGTTAAGTCTTGGGGGTCTTTGGCAACAAATTATATTTGCAGGGTGTCCCCAGAAAAGAAAAAGTTTAAGAATCTGTGCCCTAAATGATAGAGATTATTAGATTTTTTAAAGAGAATGTTATGTAAGAACTACTGCAGGTTGTGTCCCCCACATTTTGAAAGTACCTACCTTGGACCCTTTTGATTTAAACATCACCCATTTTCATTTTTCTAGTCGTTCAGTAAGTTATTTTGAGAATCTTACAGAAGGCCAGATTCACCTGAATGAAGTTGATATTTGGCTCTATCATTTCCATTATCTGGAGAGAGCAATGGAGAGGTTGTGGATAAACTGAGCCCATTATTCAATTCAGCAAAAGTGTTGGTTGGGGCTCAGCTGATTCCACTTAAAGAAACAAACTCATGGCTTGCAACATTCTTTCATCCAGCACTACTTTTGGATATTTTAAGCAGTTTTTAGCACCTTATATTAATGCACTAGCACTGCCCTTTCCTGAAGATAACTAAGCAAACTGTAGTTCATTCATGCTTTAATCAGATTTAAATGCCATGGTGTACTTTTAAGTGTCCAGGAAAAAAAAAACACTTCAGTTCAAAAGTCATCACTCAACTTAGAACACTATATTCTGTCTTTTCTTCAGTCTTTGTAGATTGACTGTGTGTTTCATGTTTCAACTCAAGATGGTGATTCTTACCTTTTCAAAGCTAAACAGTTTGAGCCTGTACACCTTAAGTAGTGTCTTTCTCTCAAGCTGCTTTGGGTCCCATATTGGGAGAAAGTTGGGATATAAATCAATACACCATTACTTTCGTGCTACCCTCCCTGGGAGGCTCTCGTGGTCCAGTTGGTTTGTGAAGCGTTCAGGACCCTTCAAGTAGGCTTTTGGGTGAACTGAGCATTTTTATTGTTTTTTGGGGGCGTGGGGGTGGGAATACTACAGATTCTGTTTTACTGTTAATAACCGTAATACATGATTTCGAAAATAAACATCTGCAAAATCATATAGTCACATTATCAAATATGTGTGCGTTATTATATTACACTTACATTCTGCTTCATCTGTATTCTCAAGTGCCACAAGTGCAGAATATTCTCTTACAGTGGGATCTCAAAAAAATCATTATGTGAGCATATCTTCACACTTCCCTGACTTTCCTGAAAGTGGCAACCCTCTCTCTTTAGAGCTTATGAAACTCTGGCATCAGTATGTAGAAATAAATGTATTGTTTCACACTTAACAGGGTAAGAATCTAGAACAAAGACCACAGAAGTTGCCATTGTGTTTCTGTGCTGGAGGAGAGTTTCTCCCAATTCCAAACTACCAAATTTAAACCAATAATCCATTCATAACTGCTTCATGCCTTTCAAAACAGCATCAAAATGCAAAGAAAGCAACACAATTGCTTTCTACTGGAACGTGGACCTCACAGAATTAGAGATATAGGAAAAATT
Organism: Ctenosaura bakeri; assembly: GCA_948474755.1. Taxonomy (NCBI): domain Eukaryota; kingdom Metazoa; phylum Chordata; class Lepidosauria; order Squamata; family Iguanidae; genus Ctenosaura; species Ctenosaura bakeri. The sequence continues at coordinate 120,862 of CAOLHI010003619.1, read as the reverse complement.
TGTTTAATTCATGTGTTAACATGAACACACCAATTTTGCACTTCACAAACTAATATGCAAACTCAAATGCAATTATAATTTGATATTTGCATAATTCCAAAATCTGTAATGCAGTTTTCCCAATGGAAAAGACACAAAAATGCACATCTTAGTGCATTTTTAAAACTTAAAAACTCAAAGAACTATACACAACATACAAAACTATATTATACTAAAGAAATCTGCTTGCAAAAAGTCTTTACATGGGGAGAAATGTGCTTGAAAATGTATGAATTGGTGTATACTTTGAAATTGACAAACTGATTCAGAAATAGTCTGAAATAAACGTAAGATCTAAAAAATAAGAAACTGATCAAATCTAAAATTTAGAGAGTCAATCATTCCTACAGTGAAGTCACTATACTCATAATTTCTCTCTTGTTGCTCTCTGCAAACTATGTTCTGCCATAGATTGTGGAACAATATACAGATTCACTGGCCTGGGAAGAAAATTCTTTTACTTAAAATATACACACACATACACAAGAAATTTGTTACCTATTTATGAAAAGCAAAACAGTTTTCATTTCTACTGCTAAACATACTGGAAGAAAAACATATCTCTTCATGTAATGCAAGCAAACAGGGAATACTTCTGGAAGGCATTCCTTATGCTTGTCAGCAATATGGCTACACAAATATGCCTGCCACCTTTTTCATAAGGACGTGGTTGCTACATTAAAAAAAAAGACCCACTTTTCTTGCATTTAAAAACTCAAAGAAGCTAGCAGCACAAAAACACAAAATGTTAACTAAAACAGTATCAAATCAACATAAACTCTACAATATAGTCAGCAATTAGAAACAAATAGTTTTAAAAAATAAAATTCTTCTTCGTGGTCTCTGTGCCTTCATACACTAGGAGCTTTAGCGCCTGCGCGGTAGCGTTCGGAAACTTCTAGAGCTTGTTCGCTTGGCAGGAACCCCTCCCCCACGCCGGTACTGCGCATGCTCCTCCCGCCGAGCAACGGTCTCTCCTCAGTTCTTTCTCGTCCGCCGCCGCGTACGGAAGGTTCTTTAGTTTGTTCCTCTCACGTCGTGCTTGGCTTGCTGTTTTTCACGGTTTTACGGACTTTCGGACTGTCTTTGACCTCTCTTTCGGACTCCCCCTTCGGTTTTCGTCTTTTTGGATTTCGGAGTTTGGCGTTTCTTCGTCTTATGTCCGCGCTCTTTAAGAAGTGCGTGTCCTGCGGCCGCAAGGTTGCCCTCAACGACGGCCATAAGGAGTGTCTCTTCTGTTTGGGCGAGTCCCACAACATCCGGACTTGCCCAATTTGCAGGGATTTTACTCCCCAAACTCTTCGCAACCGCTCCGCGAGACTCAAATCTTATTGTTGGGAACAGTCTCTGCGGGCGATAGACGAGACCTCCACTTCCAAGATGGCCGACAAGAAGACGACCACGCCATCGACGGTATCGGCGGCTGCCGTTCCGTCCACCTCGTCGGTATCGGGCTCGGTACCGGCGAAAACGCCGATCTCGGCGTTACCGAGGATCCCGAAGCTGTCGGCGGCTGCCAAGTCAGCGAAAGGATCCTCGACGGCGAGGAAGGCTGAGGCTCCCCTTACGGAGACGCCTGCAAAAAAGCGCCCTGCTCCGGACGGAGGCAAGGGCAAGGAGAAGGAGAAGAAGAAGAAGAAGAAGAAGAAGGAAAAGAAGCGCTCCCCGGCTGGGGACGCTCAACCTCCTACTCCTCCTCCTACTCAGCAGCCTTCCAAAGGGCGAGGCGAGTCCGTCGACCTCTCGGAGGATGAGATCGAGGACGTTCCCCAACAGCGCCCGGACTCGCCTGTGGCAGACCCTCCAACCCTGGTGGAGGAGCGCCACCGCCCTCTTAGCCGTCGCAGGTCGGCCGACCTGCAGCAGAGAGAGCCCTCTGCTTCTCCGGAGCGGCGTTCGACCTCCTTCAGGTCCCGGTCCCGCTCTTCCGAGCGTCCGGTGGCCTCGCCGCCTCCGAGGGAGACAAGAGAGGAACAACCTCGCTCGTCTGCCTCCAGATACACCTCGGCGTCCTACGTGGCCAGGTACGCGAGGGAATCTGAATGGAGAGAGCGCCCGGCCTCCTATCGGTCGCATTCGCCATCGTACCGGGATCGGTACCATCGTGGCCCGAGTCGCTGGGAGACCTTCCGGAGGTCCCGGTCACCTCGTCGACAGCGCGAATCGCGCTCGCCTAGAGGGGACGAGGCTCGGTACCGTCGACGCCGAAGCCGATCTCCGTCGGACCGCCGCTCCTTCAGCCGCTCTCCCTCCCCTCTATATCATAGGGCGAGGGAGCCTTCACCACGGTATCGGGCGATATCGCCACCTCCTAGGGTCACGGCAACGGCGACGCGCCCTACGGAGTCGGTGGTGACTGAGCGGGCTACGACGACGTCAGCCTGCCAGACTACCCCGGTCACCACCAAGAGGGTGAAGTCAGTGGTCAGCCATCCCAAGCGGGACGCTGCTGCTACCACCGCCCCGGCTGCGGAGAAGCCTAGGAAGGCAACACCTGCGGCGACTACGAAGGAGCCGGAGAGCGAGCGGCGAGAGGACTCACCGAGCTCGGAGTCGTACGCCGAGTGCGGAGTCTGAGGTGTCTGAGGCGGCCTCCCAGGAGTCTCCTCCATTGGGATTGGGGCCCGACCCCAGATTCTGCTCCAGAGGACGTCCACCAGTTCTCTGCGATGCTGCTCCGCATGGCCACTCCCCTCGGCCTTAAGATCGCCGATGCGGAGCCGGAGGATGACGATCCAGCCTTCTCCGTTTTCGAGGAGAAGCGACCTTCCACGGCCCCGCCCTCTCCTGCCCCGGGTATCCAGACTGGTGAAGGCCCCTGGGATAGCCGGCCTCGGCTCAGCCGATACCGCAGCGGTTAGAACACCTCTACAGGGTGCAGAAGGATAACGCCAGTTATCTATTTAATCACCCTGCACCGAACTCTGTGGTCGTCGAGTCCGCGCAGACGAAGGGCTCCGGCAGGCAACACACCACTCCGCCGGAAAAAGACGGAATTTGGACGCCTACGCAAGGAGGTTCTATTCAGCTGCCTCCTTGAATCAGGCTGTCCAAACTCAGGCTTGCCTCGCGGCATACCTGAAGAAATGCTCGATCGCCTGCAACCGGCGATGGAAGCGGTACCGGAGGACACCCGCCAAGCCTCCTCCGTGATCTTAATGAGGCTATCTCCATCGCTCGGACCAGATGGCCTCCTCCCGGCACGAGTGGAGATCGCCCCCCGGGTCATGGGGGGATCCGTCGGCCTCCGCCGCCATGCTTGGCTGCGCCCGGGCCACATCCAGGAGGACACCAGAAGGAGGTTTGAAGTCCCCCTTCGACGGTGAAGGCCTATTCAATTCGTCCACAGACGAAGCTTTGGACAATCTCGTCAAGGCGAGACTGACCGCAAAAAAGATCGGGCTGCAGCCGGCCCGCAGGCCCGCAGGGCCTCCCCCTTTCCGCCCATCCTGGCGACGATCTTCCACCTCGTCGTTCCAGCGTTCGGCCCAGTCGGGAAGTCGAGACCGTCCCCCGGCTCATCGGCCAGACGCACGATTAGGCGGCGCCCGGCTTCGTCGAAGAAGCCTCCTCCGAAAAAACCCTCGGTTTTGACGTGCCTGGCAGGACCCACCAATACCCACTCTTCAGCCTACCATCAGCGCTCGGAGACCGACCGACTCGCTCGACACCTAGCGGAGTGGCAGTATGTCACTACGGATTTTGGGTGCTTTCCATCGTCCGTCTTGGCTACGCCATCGAGTTTCAACCTCCTCGCGGCGTTTACTACTCCACGCCGTCGAGTCCCCCCTCCTGGAAGAGATCCAATCCCTCCTCCAAAAGGGGGCATGAGCAGCTCCCGCAAGAGGCCAAGACCACCGGCTTCTTCTCCAGGTACTTCACGGTACCGAAAGCCGACGGACCCCCCGGCCGATCCTAGACCTCAGAGGGGTAACTACTACATCCCCCCCAAAAAGGTTCAAGATGGTCACGATACCGTCGATCCTCCCCTTCCTACATCGAGGGGACTGGTTCGCCTCCATCGATCTCCGAGACGCATACTTCCATATCGCCATTCGCCCGCAGCAAGAGGACCTCCGCTTCGCAGTCAGAACCTGTTACCAGTCAAGGTCTGCCGTTTGGACTCTCGACTGCCCCAAGGGTCTTCACCAAGTGCATCCCCGGTGGTATCCTACCTGCGGACGAAGGGGGTTCCGTCTTCCCCTACCTCGACGATTGGCTGTTGGTGGCGTCCTGCAAACAGAGACTTTACCACGACGTACATGACGTTGTCACTCCTGACCCGCCTTGGCTACGAGTGAATCCGAAAAAGTCCCACCTCGAGCCGGCGAGGACTTGGACTTCATCGGGGCGACGCTCGACTCGACCTCCGCCAGGGCGTACCTTCCAGAGTCTCGGCCGCCTTACCGGGCCCCCGCTCACGTCGTACGGCCCCGACGTTATCTGCGGGAAACGTCCAGAGCTCTTGGGCTACATGGCTGCGACGACCGCTGTGACATATCTCGCCAGGCTGAGAGCAAGACCTCTTCAACACTGGTTCGTCCGCATATTCGACCCCCTGCGAGACGAACAGACACTCCGACTGCAGCTGCCGGGAACGTCCGCTATCCCTCCGATGGTGGCAGTCGCGATGCAATCTCATGTCAGGGATGCCTTTCCAACAGCCGACACCGAAGGTGACGGTAACGACCGACGCCTCCCGTATGGTGGGGGGCCCACTGCGGCGATCTCAGAGTCCGCGCAGATGGCCGACGACGAGACCGCTCTCCATATCAACGCGCTGGAGCTGCTCGCCGTTGGAAAGCCCCACGGGCGTTCCGCCATGCCGTGGCGGGGCGCACGGTCCCGATTCTGACGGACAACACCACCGCCGTCTGCTACATCAACAGACAAGGTGGGACTCATTCCACGACCCTGCTCGACATCGCGCTCGACCTGTGGGAATGGTGCATTCGCCTGCACACCGATCCCGTGGCGGTTCACCTGGCCGGGCAGGAGAAAACCACGGCAGACGCCCTCAGCAGGGACCCTCATCCCATCCGAATGGTCTCTCTCCGGAGAGGCGTTCAGACTGATTGGGACCGCTGGGGGGAACCATCGATCGACCCTTCGCGACCAGGGAAAACGGAAATGGCCCCATTTTGTTCCAGAGCGGGCCACGATCGTGCCTCCATCGGGGACGTTTTCCAGTTTCCGTGGACCCGGGGAACTCCTCTACGCGTTCCCGCGTTCCCCCTGTCGGCCGGACGATATCGAAGATCCTCGCCGACCGAGCCGACGCGACCGGTAGCCCCGTACTGGCCGAGGCAACATTGGTTCGCACCCCCTACAAGCCGCGCGAGACGACCTGCTCCGGTTGCCACCGACACCGGACCTGCTCTCCCACTCCGGCGGCCGAGTCCTCCATCCGGACCTGCCACGCCTGGCCCTCCATGCCGGAGGATATCGCACTACGATCCGTGCCGGACCCTCCGTCGCGGCCAGGAAGGAATCCACCCGTCGCAACTATCAATACAAGTGGCGACGCTTCCTGACCTTCGCTAACGGGGGAGGAGCCGGTATCGCCCGCGGGGTCTCGACCGTCCTGCACTTCCTCCCGCACCTCCGGCAACAGGGCCTGGGGTTTCCATCCCTGAAGGGATCTCTCCCCGATCGTGGCATACCAACCGCCACGATCTGTCCTCGGCCTTCTTAGGAACGTCCCTTAAGCGGTTCCTGAAAAGGACTTCATCATCTCTCCCCGCCGGTATCGCCGCCGCTACCGCCGTGGTCCCTCTCGCTGGTGCTCTCGCAGCACGAAGCCGCCCTTCGAGCCAATGGCGACCTCGGATGACAGGCTCCTACAATGAAAACTGCCTTCCTGGTAGCGGTGACCTCAGCGAGGCGAGCGGGTGAGATCACAGCTCTTCGTTCCGATGAGCCCTTCACGGTCTTCCACAGGGACAAGGTGGTCCTGAGACCTACTTTCCGTTCCTGCCAAAGGTGGTGTCCAGTTTCCATCTCAACCAGGACATCATCCTGCCTGCCTTTTCCCGAACCCGAGAACCCTTAGCGGCCCCCCACTCCCCGGACGTGCGTCGGGCATTGGCTTTCTACAAGGACAGGACTGCTTCCTTCCACAGACGCCGCATCTCTTTGTTTGCTATGGGCGACGTCGGAAGGGCCTAAAAGTGTCCACCCAGCGCTTCTCCAAGTGGGTGGTGAGGACTATTGAACTGGCGTATGAGCTCGCGAGGAAGCCTCCGCCAGTCCTGCTTCGAGCCCACTCCACCAGAGCTGTGGCTACTTCTGCGGCCCTCCTGCGAGGAGTTGACCTGCATGAACTCTGCCGTGTGGCGACCTGGTCCCAACCATCGACCTTCGTGCGCCACTACAGGCTCGACTGCCGGTCGCGCAGAGATGCCCGGTTTGGACGTGAGGTGTTGGCTTCCGTGCTGTAGGACCTGACCCGCCGTCCGACCGGTAAGCTACACAGTCTCCTAGTGTATGAAGGCACAGAGACCACGAAGAAGAAGAACAGGTTACTTACCTGTAACTGTGGTTCTTCGAGTGGTCATCTGTGCCATCATACACACCCGCCCTTCCTCCCCTCTTTCTCAGGTCCCTGTAGGTTCTACGGCGGACGACAGAACTGAGGAGAGACCGTTGCTCGGCGGGAGGAGCATGCGCAGTACCGGCGTGGGGGAGGGGTTCCCGCCAAGCGAACAAGCTCTAGAAGTTTCCGAACGCTACCGCGCAGGCGCTAAAGCTCCTAGTGTATGATGGCACAGATGACCACTCGAAGAACCACAGTTACAGGTAAGCAACCTGTTCTTATCCTCCTTATTACAGCAATCTTTCAGCATGAGTACAATTCCTAGTGCAGCCAATCTTTCCATAAGAATGCACACAACCCTCTCTTTCACTTTAGACTTGATCGGTAGGGAGCAAATGGACCGTTGCACAATCAGTTGCACCACTGTGCAGTTCAGTGTGACTGTGCTGTTGTATACTTAAGCTGTGCTAAAAGCATATAAGATCTTGTCCTTTGTATTCATTTTGAGAATATATATAGTCCCAGAACCCAGAAATATATTTCAAAAATCTTTGAATTTAAACTTTCCCTCTCCTGCGTTCCAGGTTATTTTAACTTCCATGATAAAGGAATGTGAACAGAAAGTTGAAAACAGGAGTGTCCAAGAACCACAAGGGTAAGATGTTGTTGTTGTTTTTCATTACTTACATAGACAATATAAATGAATCATAATAGAATTAAAATTTCATCAGATATTCAGCCTAAGCTTAGTAACTATAACTGTTAAGATTAACACCAGTTTTTTCTTCATGGTCTCTGTGACTCACAGACAGGGGTCACTCTGCACCTTCAGGGAGATCCTCAGAAGCTTCTAGAGCTGCATTTTTATGTGTACCCCACCCTGTCAAGTGCACTGATATAAGCTGTGTGCACTCCCACTTTCTCTCAGTTCCTCTTTGTCGGCTGTCACAGTAAGATCTTTAGGAAGTTCTCAGCGTTTTGGCATTCTCTTCATCAGTTTGTCAGTTCTCTCTCTCTCTCTTCTGGGAGCTTACAGTATTTAGCGTGCAGAGTGAAGATTCCACATATGGATGGTCACACATACTATCTCTCCACCTGGGTATAAGGATCATGCAGTCAACTCATATCCATACTGCCAGACCTTTATTCAGCAAGCAAGGTGCAGTAGAGCTTCCCATCTTAAAGTACTTTGGTGCAAAGGAGTGCTCCAACCGTGTCCCTTTCAGCACAAAATACGCCACTTTATGTGGCTGTTTGCCCCTGACTGTCTTCAGGTAAGGAGCACCAGCCTGGTCACTCATTGGACCAGGCTGCCATGGCTACTGCTCAGACTTAAAGTAGGCACCCTCAGTCCTGACTCCCCAAAAAGTTCCTAAGCCCATTTCTGAGGCACAAAACTGATGATCCAAAAGAGATGTTCCACCTGCTCCCAGGAAGTCTCTAGAGAAGCAGCTGAAAGGAAAACACCCTTCTTATACTCCTGTGGTGGCTCCACATAAAGAGTCTCCATCTTCCCATATTTAGCGAACTGGCTGCTAGTGTCCCTTTCCCTCTTTACCTACCCTACTCCATCACATCTGATTACCACAGTTGCTCCCATGACACTATGAAGTCACCACACCAAGGACCTGATAGTCACAGGAAGGCAGTCCAATGAAAAAAATATCGTATCAACATACTTGAATTGCTCACCATGTGGAAAACCCTTTGCATGTTCCAAAACTGTTCCATCATAAGAATTGTTTACCACTCAGGATACCACTACCCCTATACTCCATTACATCACACTACAGAAGTCCAGCCTTGAGGTCAGCAGCACATGCACTACCATCTTTAGGTCCTCTAATTCTAGGCACATCTGGTATAACAGACAAAACCAATAATAAGCACTGATTGTAGAGTCAGTGAATTGGCAGTTTTAAGGGTAGACCCCTCCTTACATGTGCTTTCATAGGGACAAAGCAAGTCCTCTCCATGGACACCTCCTTTCTGCCTAAGGTGATGTCTACTTTCCATCTCAATTGGCCTTTGATTCTTCTGACTTTCATTCAGTGATCCACCTCTGACCTTAAATGCTCCCTCCATACTCTAGATGTTAAAAGGCTGCTCCTGTGTTGCCTGGATAAAGCAGTTCTAGAGAACTCCTCCTCTAGTTCACTCCTGTGGTACTCGTAAAAAAGAAAAAGCACTCTCATCTCAATGTCTCTTCCAAATACCTTTGCATAAGGGCAGTATTCCAGAGTAATGTTGGCTTAACCACTGCACAAGTAGTTCTGCTGTCTAGGACTTTGTACAAGCACAGTCAGTAGCACAGACAAGCAGTCCCTGATGATTCACAGCCCAGCAAGTACCTGGGAAATTGTGAAATCGAGCATAACTCCCATGTAGCTGGCATAATCTTTTGCTGCACAACCAATAGCAATAGCAATAGCATTTATTTCTATACCGCTTATCAACTGAGTGTTATCTAAGCGGTTTACAATGTATTTTTTAGCTAATTGCCCCCAACAATCTGGGTACTCATTTTACCGACCTACGGAAGGATGGAAGGCTGAGTCAACCTTGGAGCTGGGCAGGATCGAACTCACAACCTTGTGGTTGCAGTACTAACATTTAACCACTGCGCCACCAGTGAAAGTGATCTCAGCCTAAGAGTGAAAGAGCCAGCTTTGTTCATCTTAAAGACACTGAGTTGGTGAGCAGGGTTTCACATGAACATCTCATTTGGACAGGCTTTTAGATGCCATTATTCAAAATGGTTTTAAATTTTTGTGGCATTGAATTTTATTATGCGACACACAAAGCTGCCTTATACAAAGTCAAATCCTTTGCTTACGGACCCAGTACTAGTTTCTTTGGCAGCAGCTTTCCAAAGTACCAAGCAAAAGCTTTTTTCCAGGCCTGTTACCAGATTATTTTAATGAGCGATGCCATATATTATCTTTCTTTTCCTTTCTCCCCAGTTCCATGTCAATTGCAGCAAGCCTTGTGAGCGAAGATACAAAGACCAAGTTTCTGAACAAAATGGGCCAGTTGACCACCTCAGGAGCCATGCTGGCTAATGTATTCCAGAGGAAGAAATAAATTGGAATAGGAAGCCCTTGTAAACACTGAAAGACCTCATTAAGACTTGTTCCTTGTACTTGAAGTACTTGCCTTTTTATTTCCTCATCTTATGTTCTTGTAGTATAATTTTATTCTAACCTACAAAGATATTTGCACTGCTCTCAAACATTGTTATGTATCTGTTAACATTGGGTTAAATGTGGTTAATTATAAAACTAAATTAAGTCTGTATCAAGTCCCTGTCCTGTGTTCTTGTCTTTTCAGCCTAATTTTTTTATATAAATATATATATATATATACAGTGAAGTTTTTTTATTTCCTGATGGGTTCTTGGCTGATATCTGTATTATACATGGAGCTGTTACGATGGTACCTAAAATAATGTAAATTTGAAGTTACAGTCATAAAGTAATAAAAGTGGAAAATACTTATGTATGTAAGTTATAAGAGGGTAATGCAGGATTTTTAATGTTTCTAAAATGAAAGGCAAAAGCCACCAGCACCAGTCTGATTCTTGGATTGCTTTTTGTAAGTTATTGTATATTTGAATTACAGAGGAGATGGAGAATATAATGTATAACAGAATTGCTTACAGTTCAAGTCTTATTGTGGACCTGATTTCTTCTAGAAGTGATGGATAAACCGAATCTTTGAGATGCATCTTACGCATGCACTGGTATTTTTAATTTGTGTGAAGCAGCTTAGCCTCTCTGCTGGACACATTTCACTAAGTGGGCCAGGGAGTCGGGTACTAATGGTGCAGTCCTAATCATGTGTACTTGAAGAAAAGCCATATTCGTTTTAGTGGAATTTACTTTAGTGGAATTCCACCTTCAGAGTAACTTAAATCTGATGCTGTTATGTTCAGAAACCCTCTCATCCACATACATTCTTCATACAGATAGTTTCATCTTTTTCTGTCTTAACCTCTTAAATGTGTAACACCTGCATGCTAGAGCATCTAGCCTCTCAGCAATTCACACATATATAATGACACAGTACATAGTGCATGAGGTAAGTGTCCTCAGCGTGATTCTGGACATGTGGAGTGGCTACATGAGCAGCATCTCATTTAAATCAGGCCACAGACTTTACAGGACAAGGAGTATGTGGTACTTCACTCTGGATACATGATGCTACAGTGATTAAAAGCAATAATTTGCTTAGCTCTGAATGTCAATTCAAACTGTGAAATTATAAATACAACACAACTTCCTAAATCAGAATGTTGAAAAGCCACAAGTGTTACCAGTAAAGTAATACTGATATCTCCTACAGTTTTTAATCGTTCAGCACATTAACAATTTTCTGTTTTAGCCTTGCAACATTATTCTGAAGAAAATAATCCAGATTCCTCCAAAACCATCCAGAGTTTTATGGCTATCTGGAGTCCAAACACAATACTATTTCTGTGATACTTTTTGTCTCACAACAAATTCTAAAAATTCCATTCCATATTATTGCGATCTTTTCAGATAAAGTCATGCTTCTTTAAAGAAATATATTCAAGTAAATGTTCCATTAAAATGCCAGCTCCTCAGAGAAGGAGACAGAACAGTGGAGAGAGACCAGAGGTGCATAGCTAGAATCCTAAGGTAGCTAAAGGAAAAACAATTGAGTATTACGAACAGACCCAACCCTACTACTATTTCATGCAAAACCAAAACTGTACTCGTAACTCATAAGAGCTGATTGCATTCCAGCATTAATCCTAGCAGAAGGGCCCAGACCTCACCAATCCCATGTCACATATCTTGGGACTTCACTGAAAAGCAAGATGAGATAGTCACAGTAATTCTTCTTCCTGGTCTCTGTGCCTCACACAATGGGAATCTTTGCGCATGCACAGTAGCATTTCGGAAAGTTCCAGAGCTGAGCAGCTTGGCGGGAACCCTTCCCCCACTCAGTACTGAGCATGCTCAGTCCCACCAAGCTAACAGTCTCTCCTCAGTTTCTTTTCGTCCGCTGATCATTTAGCAGCTCAGAAGGTTTCCTTGCTGAGCAGTTTTTGTTCCACGGATTTTCGCTGCATTTCTTGCTTCCTCCTTCCAGGATAGAGAACTGTAAGAACTGTTTCCCCCTCTTATGTCTTCTCTCTTCAAGTTGTGCATGATCTGTGGCCAGAAAGTTTCACTGTCCAACATCCACTCTGAGTGCTTGTTCTGCCTCGGAGAGGGCTATAACGTTCAGGCCTGTTCTATTTGTAAGGATTTCACCTCACAGTCCGTCAAGAACAGGGCCTCTCATTTAAAATCTTATTGTTTGGAGCAGGCTCTTCGATTAAAAGATCAGGCAGCTTCGAATACGGTGCTTTTTACCGCTTCAGTTTCAGCACTGAAAACTTCCGACCACAACCTCAACAGTGTCAACTCCTTCCTCGGTACCGACAACCTCGGTATCGACAACCTCTATATTGACATGAATTTTGCTGCCCATCTCCTCCTTGCCAAGGATTCCAAAGCTTTCAAGAATGCCTGCGGTCCCATCTAGTGCTGGGGACACCTCCTCCAGTCCGCAGCAGATGTCAACCCTGCAGCCTCGTAAGGTGCCACCCTTGGCAGAGCATAAGCAGGTTTCATCATGTCATTCTTCTGTAGCTCTCAAGAAAAAGAAGAAGGAGACACACCGTTCTCCTTCACCCATTACCCATCCGTTGGCTTCTCGACCTGCTTCTCTCGGTCCTCTGCCAACACCTCCACTGAAGCAGCCTCAGATGTCTGCTGTGGAGGAACCAGAGACTCCCGCTCTTTTGCTGGTACATGATCCAATCCAGCTGCCAGTGCTATCACTCCTGGCAACTATTGACCTCGCGTCTGACCCGGACCATCGGACTACACCAACTGCTTCTCCATCAGTTATGTTGGGTCAGACCGGAGATGGGTCCTCCCAAATTCCACTTCCTCTGGCTGTATCTTCTGGCCATCCTGAGATGGACCATCCACTTGTACCAGACACTCCTCAGGCTTCTACCCGAGACCGGCCTCGACCTAGCATGGCCTGGTCTCTGGGACATGGCAAAAGGGGTAGATCTCATCGTAGGGGTCACGGCTACCGTGGCACTTGTGATGGTGTGTCGGCCAGATTGGACTCGCCCTTCTCATCGGCATCCTATATAACTCGTTACGGCCATGAGCATCTTTGGAGAGTACAGCCTGGTCCCTACTACTCTTACTCGCTGGCGTAAGATCGCAACCAATACCATCCCAACGTCTGTCGTTGCTCTCTATATCAGCCTCGACATTCTCGCTCCCCATTGCACTCTCCATCGGAACCTCGCTACCATCATCCAACTCGGTACCGCCATTCTCGATCCCGCTCTCAGTCCCAGTCACCTTACTATCGACACTCTCCATCTCGGTCTCATTGTCAGTCCCGTGAGCGATCTCGCTCCTGAGTCATGTCGCCTCCACCTCGAGTTACTGCAACAGTGTCTTGGCCCCCACCGGATAACCAGCCAGCACCTATCGCTCCTTCTACGGCAGCCTCTTCGTTGACACAGTCCCTCGTCATACCAATTTTGACCGTTCTACCAATTTCGTCGACATCTCTTCCAGTACCGACTCCGGTACCGATCTCAGTACCTGCTCCACCTGCCATACCGATCTCGGTTCCTGCTCCATCGGTGGTCCCCGACGCATCCTCGGCTACCCGAGCCGAACAGCCTCGGTCGCCTCCCGACAAGGATTCTACAGACTCGACTCCGCAATCCCACACCTCGCCTCCACTTGCGTTCGGGGAACCAACTCCGGACTCTGCTTCTGAGGACATGAAGCAGTTTTCTGACAACCTCATAAGGATGGCTAACGCCTTGGGTCTTGACATCTCTGGCCCGGCTCCAATGGTACAGGACCCGGTCTTCCACTACATCAATGCACGTCCTGCAACGATGACTCCAATTCCATTCCTGCCAGTCTAAGAGGAGGTACTCAAGCACCCATGGTCCTAGCCGGCTTCCTTTCAGCCGATTCCTCAAAGGTTGGGACATCTTTACCAGACTCAATGGAAGGATGTTGACTTTCCATTCAACCTGCCTACCCCAAACTCCATCATTGTTGAGTCCTCTCGAAAGGTGGTAAGAGAGCACATACGACTCCTCCTGATTGTGAAGGTTGTCATCTGGATATTTTTGGTTGCCGATTTTATTCAGCCTCTTTGCTGATTGCCAGGATCTCAAACACTCAGCCCTGCCTGGCAACATATCAACATGATATATGGGATAGATCTTTCCCTCTCATTTCTCATTTGCCCAATGACCACTGGGCTACTGCCATCCAGTTTTACAATGAATCTGTGGCACTTACAAACCAGCAGATCCAATCTTCCCAACACGCTGTTGAGGGTGCAGCGCGGCTGATGGTGGGTGTGATCGCTCTTTGCCGATTCGCATGGCTTCAATCCGCTGGCCTGATCAAAGATATTTGGATAGTTCGATGGTCAGGGCCTTTTCCATGCCACTACGGATGATGCCTTGGACCATCTAATGAAAACTTGTCTGACAGCAAAAAAGATGGGTCTCCATCCATCGACCCAGTTGAGAAGATCCTCCTTGTTCCACTCTTCGTGGAGACATTCTTCCTACTCCTTTAGGTCACGTTCTCCACGCCACTCCTCTCAGCAATCTTCATTGCCACCTTCATCTTGTCGCTCCTTCAGGCAATGTCAACCATCTTCGAAGAAGTATTCTTCTGTTCTGAAGTCCCGTTTTTGACTTCCCTTGCAGGTCACCATCTCTACCACTCTTCCACCTCCCAAGCAATCTGTCCAAGACCCAAGGTCTTGCTCGCCATTTCAACATCTGGCACACCATCACTTCGGACTCCAGGGTATTAACCATCATCCATCTTGGCTATGCCATCGAGTTTCAAAATATTCCTCCTCTTGGCATCTTCTACTCCATGCCTTCCAGTCCCGCTCTTCTCGAGGAAATTGATATCCTTCTTCACAAAGGGCCCATAGAACAACTGCCATCTTTGGCCAACTCCACCGGCTTCTTCTCCCAGTATTTCACCATACCGAAGGCAGATGGCACTCTCCAACCCATTCTGGACCTCTGGGCAGTCAACTCCATCTCCCCTCGGAAGTTCAAGATGGTCACCCTGTCATCCATCCTGCCTCTCCTCAGGCATTGGGACTGGTTCACATCCATAAATCTGCAAGATGCCTACTTCCATATCGCTATTCACCCCCAGCACAGGAGGTACCTCTGGTTTGCAGTCGATGGCATCTGTTACCAGTACAAGATCCTTCCATTCGGCCTGTCCACTGCACACAAGCTCTTCACCAAGTGCTTGGCCCCTGTGGTATCTTACCTTCACATGAAACATGTCACAGTATATCCCTACCTGGACGATTGGTTACTGGTAGCGCCCTGCAAGCAAAGGTTATACGAGGGCATTCATCTTGCTCTTTCTTTTCTCTCTGATCTCGGCCTCAGGGTGAATCCCAAGAAGTCCCACTTGCAACCTATATGTACCCTAGGTTTCATCGGAGCCACTCTGGACTCCACTTCTGCCATGGCATTCCTGCTGATGAAACACATGGGGTATTGCGCTGAGCCATGGCTGCCATTCTGCACAGTCCCTTTTCGCTTGCCAGATTCAACAGCCTTTCAACCACAACTGCGGTCACTTACCTGTCTCACCTCTGAACCCACCCTCTCCAATACTGGTTCCTCAGGAATTTCAACCCTTTCAACCAGTGTCGGATCCTATGGATTCCTCATCCAGTCAGGGATTCCCCTGCTGGTGGCTGTCTCCACACCATCTGCTGTCCAGAATGCCCTTTGCTGAACCCCATCCGTCCCTCACCATCATCACCGATGAATCCCTCCTCGGCTGGGGAGCCCACTGCGATCGCCTCTCCATCCAGGATCACTGGACCAGACTGGAGAAACATCTGCATATCAACGCCTTGGAACTCCTGGCAATCTTCAAGGCCCTCCAAGCCTTCTGGAATCTCCTCATCGGATGGACTGTCCAGATCCTGTCCGACAATACGACAGCTGTTTGTTACGTCAACAGCCAGGGAGGCACGCACTCGTCCACCCTGCTCCATCTGGCATTGCAGATATGAGATTGGTGTGTCCTGCTGCAGATCCATCCGATTTCGGTCCATCTAGTGGGGCGAGACATGGCAGCAGAGACACTCAGCAGAGACACAGTGTGCCATCACAAGTGGTCCCTCTCTGAAGCCACTTTTCACCGGATAGTGTCCCGATGGGGCACCCCATCCGTTGATCTCTTTGCCACCCGCAAGAACAACAAGTGTCCCCGCTACTGCTTCAGGGCAGGAGTGGGGCACCACTCTCTCAGAGACACGTTCCAGTTTCCTTGGGACAGAAGGTTCCTTTACATCTTTCCTCCATTTCCTCTCCTGGGCGGAGTGGTGGCCATGACTGCCGCAGACAGGGCAGATGCTGTTCTCATAGCCCCTTACTGGCTGAGACAGCATTGGTTCGGCCCCCTTCTCACCATCTCCCAGGGCCGCCAGATGCAGCTGCTGTGCACACACAACCTCCTCTCCCACTCAGACTTCCCTCACCTCTGCCTGCACGCATAAAGGATAACTTTCTATGACTCTCCTGCCATCCAGGCAGTCCACACGGCCGCCAAGAAGGAATCCACATGCAGGTCTTATGACTACAAGTGGCGCAAGTTCACCACCTTTGCAGATGCCTGCGGTGAGGCTCCTTCTCTGGTCTCCCTGGAAACAGTACTTCATTTCCTCCTGTCTGTACAGGAGAAAGGACTGGCCTTTTTCTCTCTCAAAGTCTATCTCTCCGCGATTGTGGCCTACCAACCACGTGGTTCTCCTTCCTTTGGGTCTTTTCAGGAATGCTACGGTCAACCAGTTCCTCAAAGGCCTCCAGCATCTCTACCCTCCTGTCTCCCCACCTCTTCCTCCATGGTCACCATCTCTTGTCCGTTCCCAACTCATGCACCATCTGTTTGAACCCATGGCCACATCTGACGACTGCCTCCATACTCTAAAGACAGCATTCTTGGTCGCTGTTACATCAGCGAGAACGGCGGGCAAATTGACTGTGCTACGCTCAGCTGAACCCTTCCTGGTGTTCCATAGGGACAAAGTGGTCCTGCGCCCAGACCTCTCCTTTCTCCCTAAAGTCGTCTCTGACTTCCACCTGAACCAAGATATTATTCTGTCAACTTTCTATCCTGACCCGTCCTCACCTCTTGAGCATTCTGTACACTCACTCGACGTGCGTTGGGCCCTAGCCTTCTACTTACAACGGACTTCGACCTTCTGCCTTACTCCTCACCTTTTTGTCTGCTATGGTGGATGTCAGAAAGGTCATAAAGTATCTACCCAACATTTCTCTAAATGGGTTGTCCAGACAATTCACCTCGCCTATGAACTCGCCGGGCAACCGCCTCCATCTCCACTCCACGCCCCCTCTACCAGCACTGTGGCCTCTGTGGCAGCCCTTCTTAAGGGAGTTGACCTACAGGAGCTTTGTTGCATGGCTAATGGTCACGGCTTCTGACCTTTGTCCGCCACTACTGCCTTGACTGCAGAGCCCGACATGATGCTCATTTTGGTCATGCAGTGCTGTCCTCCATTTTTTAGGACCTGACCCACCATCCAATGATAAGCTACTTAATCTCCCATTGTGTGAGGCACAGAGACCACGAAGAAGAAGAACAGGTTGCTTACCTGTAACTGTGGTTCTTCGAGTCATCTGTGCCCTCACACACACCCGCCCAGCCTTCCCTCTTTCAGGTCCCTTTGGCAGACTTCAAAACTGAGGAGAGACCGTTAGCTTGGTGGGACTGAGCATGCTCAGTACTGAGTGGGGGAGGGGTTCCCGCCAAGCTGCTCAGCTCTGGAACTTTCCGAAACGCTACTGCACATGCACAAAGATTCCCATTGTGTGAGGGCACAAATGACCACTTGAAGAACCACAGTTACAGGTAAGCAATCTGTTCTTACTGCAACAGCCATACTCTGTTGGAGAAGAGAAACACAGTTTGCATCAGACTCAAGTGGGGCATTAATATCTTATTTTCTCAGGTTCCCATATCTTCAGTATAAGAAAGGACCAGGTATGTATACATTCACATTTTGACCAAGGTGATGAATGATTCAGTTCCTTCCGTACTTCAACTCCTGCGAGTTACACTAATTTTGTTGCTAATGGACCATGATCCATAAAATGCTGCTGGCATTCCTGAAGAATTGGCAGTGGCTAAGTCTCTTGTCTTTTCTTGAGTTAAATAAAATGTTTTGCATATTTGCTTTGTATGTTTTTTTAAAGACTTATGCCTGATCAGTGGTTTTGCCTTAAATTATTTTAACAACTGATGCTTGACTTAATACATGATCTTTTTACATTCCACTTCTTTGAACTTTTTGACAAGTTTTAATTTTTGATATGTGATTACTGTACTTGGAACACGCATGGGAGGTAAACGGGATGGGGTACTAGACAAATCCCTTTTAATTGCACCCCACCAGTTCTTCAGTTGCAATCCTACAATAACATGTTCAGGTCATTGTGTGCCAATGAGTGGCAGGACAATCTGTACTCATTTATTTATTTATCAAAATATTAATATCCTGCTCTTCATCTGAAAATCTCAGGGTGGCTTACAATAAAATCAATGTATAACAATAAATAATTACAAAAGTTTAAAAATACATGTAATAGTTTTTCAATTTAAAACCAATTTAAAGCCCATTAAAACTATCTTGAATAGTATAACTATAACACATGTACAACCTGGATAAAATCAGTTTGGCCCAAAGGCTTTAATAAAAAACCAAGATTTAACTTGGCATCAACATTATTCTGACACTGGTGGTATTCAGGCCTTCTTAGGGAGGGAATTCTACAACCAGGGTGCCACTGCAGTAAAGGCCCTCTCCCATGTCTTCCCACAATTTCTCCTACTGATTTCCACTATTGATGGGACTCAGAGGAGGGCCTTTCTGCAGTATATTGAAATTCTTGGGTAGAAATAGAGAGAGAGAGGCTTCCCCTCAAGTACTGAGGTCACATGGTGTTTAAGGTTTTACATATTGCCAGCACCTGAATTCAGAACAGAAACATATTGGGAACAAGTTCAATTCCTTCAGAACAGGTGTTGTATCTGAATGGGATTCCAGTGAGAAATCTACCTGCTGTGTTTTGCACTAGCCACAGTTTGAGTGGTCTTCAAGAGCAGACCAACACAGAGTGCATTGCAGTGCTCTAATTGGGAGATTACCATTCCATGGACCACTATAGCTATGTTAGCTGTAGCTGGTAACTGATTTGAAACTGGCCCTAAGCATTTTAAGCCACTGAGTCTATTTGGGCCTCCAGTGACAAGGATGAATCTAGGAGTACTCTCAGACTCCACTCCTTCAGAGGGAATGCAACCCCATCCAGGGCAAGCAATCTACCCAATTCCCAGACTTGAGAACCACCAATCCACAGAGTGCCCATCTTATTGGAATTTAGCTTCAGTTTATCCAGCCCATCCTGGCACTGCTCCAGCACCTCCACAGCTCCACCAACTCCAGTGACAAGAAGAGTTGAATGCAGTCAGCATACTGATGGCACCCAACCCCAAAACTCCCAATGACCTCTATCAGCAACCTCATATACATGTTAAACAGCATGTAAGACAAGACTGAATCCTGTGGCACCCACAGCACAATGGCCATGAGGCTGATCAAAAGTCACCTAGTACCATTCTCTGGAACCAACTTTGCAGATAGGAGCAAAACTACTCTAAAAATGTGCTTTCTATTCCCATCTACCAGAGCTAGTCCAGTATGATACCACGATCAATGGCAACAAAACCTGCTGAAAGATTCAAGAAGATCAACAGGGTAGCACTCCCTGTCTTTCCCCCTGAGTAGGTAATCAGTGAGAGCAACCAAGATTGCCTCAGTACTGTACCCTGCCCTGAAATCAGACTGAAATGAGTCTATATAATCTGTTTCCTCCAAGAACATCTGAAGCTGCCCAGCTACCACACCTCTACTAACACTTTGGTAAACCAATCAGAGTTTATTTGCATACTTTGAACAGAAGTTATGCCATGCACATTCCCAGCAGTTTGTTAGTTCTTCTATAAAAAAAAAAATGTTGACATGTTACAGTGCTATGCCATAGAGGAAAACAAATACTATATATTCCATCATGGAGCATGGCTTCTCAGTGAACCCTCTGCTAGGCACAGTATTATCTGCGAACAGTCTCCATCTTGCAAGTCAGCCAAAAGCGCTCAGAGTTTCCTGCGAAAAGAAACTTGTACTCAAAGTGAGTCCTATTTTGTGTTTTAATTGATGCGCCTTTTAGTGTTAAGATTCTGCCCAGCTTTACTTTAAGTAGTAAAGTATGAGGTTTTTTTTTTAAATCATACCTACAGGGAAAATGCTATTTTCAAGAAAACTGAAAGTTTATCAAATTGAATATATGTTATACAAAACAAGGAATGCAACACTTTAGAAGTATGTCATTATGGAGTCAGTAGGATACATTCTTGAGCAAGCCTCAGAAACTAACGCCTAAAGCACCCAGAGTATCTCCTCATAGCTAGGGCTGCAGTTTCTGTTCTGATCTATTTCTAACTTGCTAAAAATGCCCTGGAAGCATATCAGTAAAAAAGAGGGTTCCTCATTCTGAACATGCACCTTCTGCTCTTCTCTTTAGCCTTCAGTTTGCTTCCTGGCTTTCTATTCTTAATGGGGAGGGTTTTTTTATATATGTGGAGCCATTTCAAAGTGTAATTTCTACAGCAAGCTATGATAAAAGACAAGACAAGACAGTGAGAAGCACAGTATTTGGCAGACACAGAGCCAGCATGATACAGTAGTGGGTTGAGCGTTGGACTACAGCCTGGAGACCAAGGTTCAATTTCCTGCTCACCACAGAAACCCAGTGGGTGAGCTTGGGTGTGTCACACACACTCAGCCCCAGAAAACCCTGTGATAGGTTCACTTTAGGGTTGCCATAAATCAGAAATGACTTAAAGGCACACAAAGCAACAAGTGACCAAGAACTAGTATGTGATATGCTTGAATC
Organism: Ctenosaura bakeri; assembly: GCA_948474755.1. NCBI lineage: Eukaryota > Metazoa > Chordata > Lepidosauria > Squamata > Iguanidae > Ctenosaura > Ctenosaura bakeri. The sequence continues at coordinate 100,187 of CAOLHI010003619.1, read as the reverse complement.
TGTTGTTGATCATGTTTTACCCTTAACATCTATACTGAAGGCTGAATTTTAGTAGACGTCTTCTTTTTAACCCCACGTTTATTTCACTACCTATATGACCAGTCTTTTTTCAGTTCAAAGTATCACATGCAATTCTCCCTATTTTATATTCACACCAATTATAAAATTGTTGTGGGGCTGAATAAGTGGCTGACCCAAGATTATCTAGTAGGCATCATGAACAGCTGAACCAGCAATCATCCTTCTTCACCTCTATTAACAATGGATGAACCCTGTCTTCCTTTGTATCTGGCAGTCCAACATCAGAGGAGGAGGAAGATGGACATATAGGAAACAAAAAAGTTTGTCTCATAAGATGTTGAACTTCATTTTCCATCAGCTGGAACCAGACTGGCCAATGAAGAGACATAATGGGACTGGTAATTCTTCAGTATCTGAAAGACCCAAGGATCTCCACCCATGATTTAGGCAGTGAACAGGGAGTTTATGAATGCCAATACTGCTACTTTTTCTAATAGGAAGAAGCAGACAAATGCCAAGTTGTTGACACATAGCACAAATCTCAACTTCTAGTTAATATTTAATATATAAGAATTTTATTTAGAAGCCAGTTGCAATCTGATTATTCTGAGTGGTACATTATCTGTCATATGGTACACAGAGCTGAACCATTTTCTTAGAGCAAATATTCAATAGTGGATTGCAGGAATATTTCCAACCTCTCTAGAAAAACACTCAACATTTCATGTAACTTGCCAATTTACTTCAGCTGCAGCAGATGCTATTATTCGGTTGTAACTGGATTAAGTAGTATATAAAACTGGAAATATGGGGGAAATTAATTTCCTAGCACAAGCAACATACATACTGAAATTTTCTGACAAGCTAGATAGGTATAGTGTAAGTTTTCCTGTATGATCTTAGTTTCAGGAGAGCAGAACAGCAACGCTACCATATTCAGCAATGCACATCCCAGGCAAAGTTATAGATAAGGATGCAAGCTATGGCTGAAAATGCAAACTTTACTTTATACTAAATGTTATAATAGTAGCTATTTAGAATCTTAGATTTGAAATCATTACAGGGAGCATGGACCTCTGCCTCCAATACATATGTTTAGAAGGCTAAAACCAGATGGCATCAAAAGACGAAGCATTCAGGTCTTATATAAGCCTTCTCTTCCCATATACTGATGGAAAGAACATATAACTGGTAATGCTTCAATCACTTAGTAAAAAAAAACCACTTTTCCCTAGAGTTTGAAAACAACTACTCCTATATGATTTGCTACATTATGTACTTTTACATATACCTAGCTACATAGCAGAGGTGCTAAGAAATCCCTTTACTAAATTGCAAAGATGGGTAATAGAACACAGTGCACAGTGTATATCAGGAATGATGCAATATGCATTGGGACCAATGGACATCAATCTCATTGTCCAACAGTCCCATGGTACATCAGGTACTAATGCACCTTGGGAAATTTCTCAGCTCTGTGACATGGTAATGTAACAGCAGCCCTCTACTGGATATGGATGTTATGCAACTGTGCAGTCCTAATTTCCATATATACACGTCAACTTATGAAGATGTAAGCCCCCAGGAGAATTCTATCCACTATTTTTTCAATTGTTTTTGGACCACCAATATCCATTCTGGCTGGAGGACTTTGGGAGTGGCAGTCCCGGGCAGCTGTCAACATACAATGAAGATGCTTTATATGCCACCATTCTGGAGAAATGCATTTGCCCAACATTGGGCAAAACGCAGGATATAAATAATAAAGATCATCATCATCATCTCAGTAGAATTCAGTTTACCTAAGGGATTGTTTTTACATAATTGCCATTTATTTTATTGTTTTAAAAGTATGCTTTGAGGTGTGTGAGCAATGACTGTGATACTGTTGCAGCTGGACTTGCAGCACTCCAAGCCCAAGCAGTCTTGCTCAGTATAACTCAGTGGTTCTTAACCTGGGGTCTGAGAATGCCTGGGGGTCCCCAGAGCCCTCACAGGGGTTCATGAAGCCCTGCTGCTGGACACCAAGAGCATTGGCAGCAACAGGGATATCTTTGCGGGGGGCGGGTTGCAGGTGCTAAAGGGAATGGACACATACCCCTGTTGTTGCATCTTTGATGAAAGGGGACATGGCAGCAGGCATGCACATGCACCCAGACCAGGGTTTTAATCCCCACTCCACCATGGAAACCCAGTGGGTGACCTCAAGCAAGTCATGTTCTCTCAGCCTCAGAAAAAGGTAAGGGCAACAAATGCTGCCAAGAACACCCCTATGAGAGATTTGCCTTTGAGTTGCCATAATTCAGTTTTCAAAGGGGAGAGATATGATGGCTAGAAAAAACTTCCCCCTATCAGCAACACTTTGTAATTGTGTGCCTTCAAGTCACTTCTGACTTATGGCAACCCTAAGGTGAACCTATCACAGGCGGGGGGTTTTGGCAAGATTTCTTCATGGGGGGTTGCCATTGTCTTCATCTGAGGCTGAGAGAATGGAACTTAACCAAAGTCAACCAGTGTTTGAGTAGAGACTTGAATCCCAGTCTCCAGAAGCCTTTAATAATTAAATAAATATTTGAAAATTTAAATAAATAGTTGAAAATTTAAATCTAAATTTAAAATATTTAAAGATTGAGTTAAGTCTCAGGGGTCCCCAGCAACAGATTATATTTACAGGGGGTCCTGGTAAACATTAAGAACCACTAGTATAACTAAGTGTGAGGAATTCAAGGCATTGCAGTCTAACATTTGAAAGGCTGCATTATTGCCACATCTACTTTACAGACTCCTCTGGTGGAATTTAATACATTTAATGAAATGGAGCCTGTTTCTGAGTAAACCTGCCTAGGACTGGGGCACCACAGTTGTAATTATTTGCAATTTACTTAGGACAAAACTGTGTTGAACATAATGGAGCTGCTGGGTAAAAATGCAATGAATTATACTGTAAGGAAAATCAGAATATATAATGCCAAGTATTGGGCAACACAGAAATAGAAATACAGTAACCCCTCCACGTTCGCAGGTTTACACTTTGTAAATTTGATTATTCGCAAAGCACATTTGCCTTCCCACCCCCCATTTTCCTCTTCCCACCCCTTGCATTCCTCACCCCAGGCTTGTGAGGCTTGTGTTTAAAATGGATGTATTTTTCCTTTAGGGTGAGCAAAGCCCCTTCTACTGCGGATGGTGTGGCCTTTCTGCCATGTGCTTGCATATTCTGTTGTGTACTAGCTGCTGATTGGTCAGGTGCTCCTTTCTCAAGATGGCTGCCAGAAGTAATTAAAACTCCAGAACCCCCCTCTTCTCTGTCTGAAGGGAAAGTATCAGTAAGCCTTTTAGGTTGTCTTTTTTTTTCTCCTCGCCTCAAAGCTGGGGCCAGAGCCAAAGGAATGGGAGCGGGGAAGCTCTGGAGGGAAATGGGAGGGGAATCACAGGGGGAGTTATTCATGTTTTTTTCCACCTTCACAAGGGTTCTGTGCCCTGAACCCTCATGAATGTGGAGGGGCTACTGTAACCAAAATCTGCATCATTCAGATTGAAGAATTCAGATAGTCTTAATGCAGAATGGATTGCCTTGGAAAACACTTTCTTCCTACAGTGCAGTGCTTTTGATTTGTTATATTTAAAACTCCCTGAGTCCAGGGAGGTTTACATGATGTTTCCAATCAGACTGCTTTCTAGGCACATCTCAGTATTCACTTGCCTTAACTTTAGCACTGTATCAAGTTTCTTCAAATCACTCCCCAGGGCGGTATATCAAGCCACACATATAAGGGAGTTGTCATTTCTACAGGCCCCTTTTTTGTATGACCATTACTGACATAAATGGGAACTTGGCCTTGTTCATGTGCTGTCTGAAGGAGGTCCATGTGATCAAAAAAGCAATGGAGCTGCACCACTGGTCTACTATCAAGATTGTAGGTTCTATTTATCCCCCACCCAACCACTGATATGTGGACTTCTGTTGGGCGAGGCATAAGAGGGGAATACAGACCTCTCTGACCAATGATACTTTAACTGTGCACAGCTTGTATGAAAGTTTACTCACACAAAAATCTACATGCACTGTTTTTCCCCCCACAGTTATTCATGTTCATTGGACACACAGGCCCACTCTCTTTCTAATCATGTGGATCCATTTTGTGTGATTAGTATGTGAAGAAAGCAAAGTGAGATTTGAGAGACAGAAATTCATTACTGCCCAGTTCAGCAGCACTATAGATCTACACTCTTTCCTTGTGCCCACCAGTGATATTGCTGTTTGTCTTGATCCACAAAAATGTAGAAAACTTTTCAATATCCTGCACAAACGGGAAGGCACTTAGCCCTCCACAGGATTATGTTTTAAATTAAAACCACACTTTTAGTCTGAATCAGAGATGAGTAAAGAACATGCTTACAACTGCAGAATTTCTGGTAGAAGTAAAAAGAGGAAGAAGACACTTAATATTATCCCAGCTACATTCTCTTCTGGTAACAGCACAGGCAAAACAGATCCCTGGTCAGAATCTGTTCATGAAAGTTCACCCAGAAGTACTAAATATTATAAATGTAAATCTGTGATGGGCAACAAATGGATGTTGTTGTCCAAGAAAATCTGCCCATATCTTGCCTACCCCAATGCAAAGCACCTGAGCAATATTGTCCAAGTGTTTATTATTGCTGAACAGACATCCATCTCAGCGGGCAGAGGGGTACCCGTCCAACCCAATAGGAAAGGGTAAGGACCCATTTTTTTCTGTCAAGGGTAACTTTCCTTCCAGGGGAATATATCACGGATGTGGATTCCAGCCCAGGACAGGGGCTTTAAGGAGGACCAGAGCCAATGTGGTTGGAGACAGCCTTTTTTCTCTTTTCTGCTGCTCCCCTCACCACACCCAGCAGAAGATGGAGGTTGTTTTTAAGATATCTGAACCGAGCACTTAAATGGGTACTTGAAATTAAGCTGAGGGCTACGAGCTGCTGGAGCCATAGGGAGGTCCTTGAATAAAAGAATTCTAGAGACTACAGACTAAGGCCCTTTCCACACGCGGGCGAAGAAGGGGGAAACCACGCTGAAACGGAGCTTACCTTAAACCCGGTAAGTCCGTTGCCGCGTGGAGCAGCGCATTTTCGCTGCTCCACACTCGTCGGCATCCCACAGTGTCCTGCAGCACCCAAAATGGCGGCTTACGACTGGTGGAGGCTCTCCACCAACCGGAGAAGCTCGCCAGTCGGAAAGCCTGCCCCCGGCAGATCTGCAGGCACACCCTTGCGCGCGTCTGCAAATCTACACTGGGCGCTGCAACACGGCTGCACGCCCCGTGCCTTTTAAATACCACTTGAAAAGTGGTTTTGAAAAAGCACGCAGCGGCGCCACTCCCAGGTGCCCTAGCGCGGATTGGGGTGTGGAATTACACTAAAGTAATCCGCCCCAATCCATTTTACGGTGTAGACGACCTCCGTCGGAGGTCGCGCTACACCGTTTTAATACCCCCTTTGTGGAAAAGGCCTAAGTGTTTTTTCTACCCTACCTAACATGTTTTTTTAATTTTTAATCCCCACTTCCAGACATCAATTTTCCCAACTGAATCTGAGTTTAACATTCCATTCTGTATAAACATTTAGTTCCGTACATTATTTCTATTTTACAACAATCGTAAACTATTACTTTTAGCTTATATTTAACTATTTACATTTTATCTTTTATCACCTCATTTTGTCTTCCTCCTTTCTCACAGCCTTTCTTTCTTTCTCCCTAATTCATTCTTTTATCCAATTCAATACCTCTCGCAATTCTTTTTCAAAGCCCTGGATTGGCTTATTTTTAAGTGAAAATGTTAGCTTTTCTGTCGCTACCGTATCCAGGACTTTGAATTTCCATTCTCTTATATCAATATATTTTCCTTCTTTCCAATGTTGAGCATAAGTCAATCTTGCTGCAGTTATTATATATAACAATGTCTTTTGATGAGATCTTATTTATCTTAGTTGCCCTAACATATTCAACAAAGAAGGCTCTGGCTTCATTTCAAAGTTAAAACCATACATTCTTTGAATATCATCATGTATTTCTTCCCAAAATTTTTTGCTATTTTACAGGTCCACCACATATGAAAAAAAGATCCCTCTTTCTCATCACATTTCCAACATTTTCCATTCCCATTTCCTGGTTTGTTTGTTTTTCAGTTTTACAAGCGTCATGTACCATCTATATCACATTTTATAAAAATTTTCTCTTAAATTTAAACTTGGTGTAAATTTTACATCTGTCTTCCGTGCCCTCACCCATGTATCCAACTCAATTGGATGTCCTATATTTTGAGCCCATCTAACCATGTTATTTTTAACAATTTCTGATTCTATCTCTCTTTGTAACAATATTTTATAAAATCTGGAAATTCTCTTTTTCTGGTCCCCTTTCATCAATACATCCAGTTAATTTTCATATAATTTTTGATCCATTTTAAATCTCTCTTTTATTTATCTCCATGGGAACCAGTTAATTTCATGGCCTTGCTCTTTTAATTCCTCTTCTATACTCACTCTTAACTTTGTACCATCCTTTTTCAATAGCTTTTGATACGTCAATAATTTTCCCTGTTTTGTTGGAGCAATATTGAATGCTTCTTGGGGTGAGGTCCACATCGGAAGTCCTCTATAAAATTTGTTTTTTTATTTGTATCCACACTTTCAAAAGAGACTTTCGGATACAATGAATTGTTACTGCGGTCTAGGCCTACCCGGAGATACCACTCGATATCACTTTGATATCAAACCATTCGGCTTTCCTCTGTCATCCCACTCCACGTGTTTGCGAGGCCTCTGGACAAGCACGTAAACAGGCGCGGCCGATAATTGCTGGACATTCCATTCTCCACCCAGGCAGGCCAGACAGAGCCGGTTCATCGCTTCAGGGACCTCTCCAGCAAACACCTCATTGCATATGCGCGATACTAACAAAGGCTCCCTGCCCTGAGCAGGTAGCCTCACAAAGCTGTACTAAGCATTTCGCATTTGCATACTGGCTACACTATTGTTAATTCAGCTCTAAGCCAATCATGCTAAATTCTGACCTTTCCAAGGCTTTGTCCCGCTCCTAAATCGCATTGTTCTCACCAAGTAAGGTATGGCCTGCAGTCACAATTCACCCTATAAAAACCCCTGATTCCAAGACCCTCCTCGGATTACTCCCGAGTTCCAGACCGCCTTGTTGCCACTTTGTTCGGCGAGCTCCCCTCAGCGAACTGCGCTGAGCTTCTTCCTTGTACCCCAACGTCGCTCTCAAGGTTCAGGACTACAGGACAGGTGTCGTATCACCCATTTCCCTATGAAAATCCCTATTTCAACTCAATCTCTGATTCCCTTAGTTATCTGTGTGCCTGTGGTGTCTTTAATATTTGTCTGTATTCAATAAAACATCAATTTTGTTACTTTAAACCATCTGGCTGCTTGGCTGACCTGACCCCGTAGACAATGAGTTGCAAGACCCTGCTGAGTTACCCTGCCTCTCGCTAACTTTAGTGAGTGCTCCAGCTAATTTTCCTCCAAAGCGTTGTTGTTGTATGGTTATTTAGGTGTCCCTCCTGGGAAACCCAGAGAACAGGGTAACAGATTGTTAAAGTCTTTATTCACCTTTACTTTGTCATAGCATAAGTATCCGTGCCAACCAAATCTGTTTCCTATTCCTTCAACTTCTTTTATTGTTGTGTTCTCCACTTGAATCCAATCTTTAATTGTTTCTAAGCAGCATGCTTGATAATATATTTTCAGCAATGGCACATCAAAACCTCCTCTCTCCTTTGCATCTTGTAGTGTTTTAAATCTTATTCTTGGTTTCTTGCCTTGCCACATAAACTTCCGTAGCCTTTTCTCCCATTCTTTAAAGATCTTTTGTTCTCCTATTATTGGCAAATTTTGGAACAGGAACATTAGCTTAGGCAATAGAGACATTTTAAAAGCATTTATTCTTCCTAGAAGAGATAAATTCATATTTGTCCATTTTTCCATTTTGCTTTGAATCTCCTTCCATGTCTTCTCATAATTGTTATCAAATAGTTCTTGATTTTTATTTGTTATATTTATTCCTAAATATTTTATTTTTCTTACTATTTGATATCCTGATCTCTTTTCCAAATTGTTCTTTTTTTAATATATTTAATGTCATCATCTTCATCTTTTCTTTATTTATCTTATATCCTACTATTTGTTCATATTTTTGCAAGATATTCTTTAACCCCTGTATTGAATCTTGTGGTTCCTCAAGAAATATTATTACATCATCTGCAAAGGCTTTGTACTTTATCTCCTTCCTTTTTATTTTTAATCCTTTTATTTGTGGGTCTGCATTTATTACCAGCAGTAATACCTCTAAAACTGCTATAAATAATAACAGTGATAACAGGCATCCTTGCTGTACCCCTTTCTTTATTTCAAATCTTTGTGTTTTATCTCCATTTATTATTAACTTTGCTGAATGATCCCGATATATCTTCTCCAACCAAATGCAAAATACTTCTCCCAGGCCATATTCTCTTAAGTATAATGCATAAAATTCCAGGAAGCATTTTCAAATGCTTTTTCAGCATCCAATGAGACGATGGCTATCTTCTTCCCTGGATTTTTATCATATTATTCTACTGTATTTAATAAAGTTCTAATATTGTTCTTCATTTGTCTACCTGGAAGAAAACTGGTTTGTCCTTCCTGTATTTTATCCTGTATTGCAAGTCTCAGTCACTTAGCCAGTACCATTGCCCATATTTTGTAGTCTACATTCAACAAAGAGATTGGCCTATAGTTCTTTATTTCTCTCTTATCTCTGTCTTCTTTGGGTATTACCAATATATTTGCTTCTCCCCGTGACTGTGGCTCCCCTTCCTTCTCAAAAGGTTGCCTGATATGGAAGTATTAATTCTTTTATAAATCTTTTATAGTAAAAGGCCTTAAATCCGTCAGGTCCTGGTGCCTTATCTATTTTCAGCTCTCTTATTGCCTCTTCTATTTCAGCTGTTGTTATTTTTTTATTTAATTGTTCCTGTTTTTCTGCCGATATATTTGGGATTTTTATGGTTTTTGCAAATTCTTTCCATTTTTCTTCTACTCGATATTGAGGATTTTTCTCCCGGAATAATTTTTCAAAGTATTCTTTAAATTTCTGTTTTAATTTCTCTTGCTGTGTAATTATCTTCTTCCCATTCTTCAGTTCAGCTATTATATTTCTTTCTCTCTTCTTCTTTAACTTGTACGCAAGCCATTTCCCAATCTTGTTTGCCTGCTCAAACCGGGTTACTTTTAATTGTTTCTTCTCTATTTCTTCTTGTAAATTCATCCTTATCTTTTGTTGTATTATCTTTGTTTCCATTTGTATTGATTTTTTCTCTGGATTTTCCCTACATTCTTTTTCTTTTTCTTGAAGTTTTGTTATCAATTCTTGATATTCTTGTCGCTTTTTCTTATTTTGAATTTGTCTTTTTTGAATGAAAAAAACTCTCATCACTGCTTTGGAAGCATCCCAAATCATCTTCATTTTCATATCCTCCTTTACATTTTCTATGAAGTAGTTTTTCAATGTTCTTTCGCCTGTTGTATCACCTCTTCAACATTTAATAGATTATCATTCAATCTCCATTGAAATTGTTTTGTGGTTTCTTGTATTTGCATCATCATTGGATGGTGATCAGAGAGAATCTTTGGCAGTATTTGTATCTTCTTTATCTCTGTTAAAAATTGTTTTGATACCATTATCATATCTATTCTTGACCAAGATTGGTGCACTTCAGAGAAGTATGTATAATCCTTTTCATTTGGGTAAAAGATTCTCCATGCGTCCATTACTACCTAACATGTTTTAATGACCTGTGAATTGAGGAACTTGATCAATTCAGCTAGGAACCAAAGTAACTGCCTCCTACCAGGTCAGACTCTTTGTCCTAATGCTGTCAGCCAGAGTGGAATGACAGGAGACTTCAGTGCAGCAACTCTCGTGCTCCTTGGGCATAAATCTCTCCTTGCCATCTAACTCCTTTATAAGAGGAGATGCAAATACTGAACCTGGCATCTTGTGCATGTCCTCTTCCACTGAGCTATTATCTCTCCCCAGGAAAATAATTCCTCCACACTATATCCTGTACAGGTGCTCAGAAGTGGCTTGCCTGAACATAAGCCTAACTAGCTGAGAGACTGTGCCCATGGACATTGATGCTCAGGCTTATCAGCTGGCAGTGGCTGTTTGTTGTTATGTGCCTTCAAGTTGACTCAGTTACAGTGACTGACTATGTTGGCAAGATTTATTGGGAGGGGATTTGCCATTGCCTTCCGCTGAAGCTGTGATGAGGTGATTTGCCCAAAGTTATTCACTGGGTTTCCATGGCTGAGCAAAGATTTGAATTTTAGTCTTCTGGAGTCCTAGTCCAGTGCTCAAATCACCACATGACAGTGGTGCAGTGGAAAAAAATTAGGGCATGTTGGAGAGTAGGAGGTATAAGAGAAACCAGTTAGCCTAAAAGATGCTGCTGGATTCCTTCAAACGCCCCCCCACACACACACTTTTCTGTTTTAAGGGAAAGATTGACTGAGACCAGAGATGGTCCAATATTTTGTGCGGCATAGGCATAAATTCCAAATATTACAGTTTCTTGACTGAGATATACCACTGTATGCATGTAGCTCCCAAGTCAAGATAGCAAATATCTGAGTTAGTTTGGCATCAACCAAATTATCTGGATGCCTGAGCAGAATACCAGCATGGTTTAGTTGTTCACACCCTTCAACTGTCCTGAATTGGCAGGGATAGCCCTGACTAATCTTTTGCCCTCCGAACTTTTTTTTCCAGCTGCTTTTAAAACGTCTCACTTCCTTTCATCCTATCACCTTCCTCCTTTGTCCTCAGCTTACTTTAACTGCTGCAAACTGAGTTCAAACTGCAAAAGTAGGTTGCACTCAAATAATTCAACAAGGGGGAGAGAAGAGTGGGTGGAACCTTGCCCTTCCCTGGCAAAAGGAAACTGATTCAACCTCTCCTCCCCTGTTTATTCTTCTTCATTAATAGTCGCCATCCTGACCACACTCTGGTGTTGTTTGGCCATATGCAGTGATGTAGACTCAAGTCGACTGACTTGGACTCGGCAATATAAATGATGTACTGATGCAACTCGAAACTTGGATATTTTTAGTGATTGACTTGCTGCCCTTGGTTCAGTAATATAGTACATTCATCCAGAAACCTTACAACTTTGAAGAACGCCTCCATCTCTTTTTGCCTACTGGCCACATGACAATCTGTCTCACGTCCAAAGTGTGGGTGCATTTCTCAGAAGGGAAAGGCAAATGGACTGGGCAACGGGATTGAGGCAGGCTTGATGTCTGCTCAGCAGCTTTATCCCACTGCATATCGGAGAAGCCTTCTAAAACGTTTCCTAAGAGCAGAAGGCAAGACTCACCCCCAGAGTGCAGGGTGTATTTCTCAGAGGGAACAGCAAATGTGTTAGGCAACAGGTTTGAGGAGGAAGGATCCTTCCTTCTAAAGCTTTGGAAGTAATGGGGAGTAAGAAGGATCCTATTCCCCACTTCCAAAGCTGCAGATGGCAAAATCTCTGCTTAAATTATTACAACTGACTTTATTTGACCCTGTCCAAAAATTCTGGAATATAGGTTGAGGTAAAAAGTTGGTTTCCAGACTTGAGACTTGACTTGAAAGTATCTTCAAGGACTTGAGCCTTGACTTGAGACTTGGAGTAAAAGATTTAAATACGTCACTTGGCCACATGTGTCTCCATTTCCATCTTGACTGTTGGACTAGGATTTTGGGACAGCAGGGTTTGAAACCTTTGTCAGCCATGGAAACCCACTAGGTGGTTTTGGGTAAATCTCACTCTCTTACCCTGAGAAGGCAGCAATGGCAGATCTCTTTCTGAATACAGTCATCCCTCCACATTCACTAGGATTAGGGGCACAGGACCCCCATGAAAGTAGGAAATCCGTGAATAACTCTAGGCCCTCCCAAACCACATTTAACACACAAAAAAGTATGATCACTACATTCAATCCACCATGGATTCCTTTGAGGCATCAGGGTTCCTTCACAAGGCAGAAGTGGGTGGCTCCTGGGGCTTACCACCACCTCCACTGCTGCCCCACACCATTTTTGATAGGGACTTACAAACCTCCTTTGCGGTAGTCTCAGGAGGCTTGCAGTCCCTATTAAAAATGGCATGGGGGGCAGCAAAGGTGACAGCAAATAATCCGTGAATAATCAAATCCACAAAAGTGACACCGGCAGATGTGGAGGGCTGACTCTAATCTTGCCAAGAAAAACCTGCGGAGTCCACTCAACTTGAAGGCGCATTAACAACAACAGAGGCAGCAGGCCTCACGACCACCACTCCTCCCCCCATGACATTAAAAAAAAGACATTAATAACAGATTATACAACAAACCAGTCGCCTGGAGCCTCTGCCTCACAGTAAATTCTCCTCACAGGCCATTTCCGCACTACCCTGGTATTGTGCTGTTATTCCACTTTCAACATCCTCTGGAATCCTGGGGTTTGCAGTTTAGAGAGGGGCCTTTAGAATTCTCAGCCAGGGAGCTCTTTGGCTTCAGTAAACTACAAACCCCAAAATTCCAAGGGATGTTGAAAGTGGAATAATAGCACTATAACAGGGTAGCGTGGAAATGCCCACAGGCTTGGTAATGAAGCTTGTGGAACAAGAGAGATGAGGTAAAGGAGCGAGCAAAGAGGGAGCATACTAGTACTAGGACCAACAACGATAACGATAATTATAAAATGGAAGAAGGAAAAGGGGGAGGGGGAACACCCACTCCGCCCGTCGAGTCCTGAGGAAACGCCGCGGACGCTGGAGCCAGGAGGGGCGGGAGGGCCGGCCTTTCTCTTTCGCTCCCTCGGCCCGCTCGCTCTCTCCTCACTCGCGCCCGCACGGAAGGAGGGGAGAGAGGAGCCGCTGCCTTCGAGGCGCCTCTCCGCGTAGGGCTTGGAGGCTTTGCCGCGGGGGAGGACTCGCTTCCCGCTCACCGGTGGGAGCCCCGGGAAGCGCCAGCGCCATGGCAGTGCCCCGCGGCCGGAGCCTCCTCGTGTTTCTCTCCATTTTGGGCGCTGGCGTGCAGGTAAGAGCGCCCTGAGGGGAAAGGGGAGGCGTACTGTCTAGCTTAATTCCGCGGGGTTCTAATTGTGTGTGTGAGAGAGTGAGATAAATGAATCTGTTATTATTTGAGCCTGCATCTGTATCTAAAAACCTGCATGTAGACACCGATACCGCGTCACTTTTTTAAAATCAGTGCTCAGGGATGAATACTGAGGGCAGAAAGCGCAAACCGTCCAACGACCGGAGGTGCTCGGGGTGAACTTCGTCCTGACGAAGAAGTGACAGTGGAGTGTCTCCGGACTGAAGGCTTCATGGCGGCAACACTCTTATGTGGGAGCGAACCCCACTGCCCTCAGTAAGGCTTACTTCTGAGTAAACATGCCCAGGGTTGTGCAGTAAACGAGTTGCACTTCGTCCCTTTGGAAATCGGTGGGACTTAAATCATCCCTCGCGGCTGAGCTGTCGCGTTGATTTCCTTGGGACCTGAGTGCAGGGGAACTGCCTCGCGTTATTACTTTGCATGGGCCATTTCCGCACGAGGCTGTTATAGCGCTGTGATTCCACTTTCAACCTCCTATGGAATGCTGGGGTTTGCAGTAACAGCCTCGTGCGGAAATGGCCCTCAACGCTGCGGTCCTGACCATGTTTGCTCTGCACGGATCCTTCTTAGTTTTGATGCAGTTAGCTTGCGAGAAGGCATGCTAAGGAATCGCCTTTCTTTCCAGTCACCCCAAGGGTTGGAGTGGTGGGTTTGAGGTGGGCGTGAGCTACATTTCTAGGTGCTCTCCCCTCCCTCAAGGCTGTCTGTGCCACTTTGTTCCTTTCTTCGTTTGCTTTGAAACACCCAATAAATGTACAATACATGTATATGGTGGGACTGAAACGAAAGTGAAATGTACAAAATAAATCCACATCTGCTCCGGGAAGCCCAAAGCTCTCTGCAGAACGAAGGACCTGGCTGCACAGAGTCTCCAAAATCCATAACTGTTCTGAGTTATTTATTTACACAGCCATATAGCTAAAGATTTCAAGTTGACTTGCTATAAGATCAATTTCAAGTTAAGGGCAGTAGGAGGCTTCTTATGTTTGTGCTGTTTTGGGTTTTTTATGTTCTGTCTTTTAAAGAATTTTTAATGGTTTTCATTCTATAGATTGTTTAATTACTTTTTTAAATGATTTATATGGTTTCCTGGTGTTCATGCATGTTTTTGATCTGTTCTGTTTTTAAATATTCTTTGCGCTGCCTTGAATCCCCATATTGGAACAAAAAGGCAGCCTATAAAAGAATTAAAGAAAGAAATAACAGGTACCCTACAAAAATAGCAGGGGAATTTCAAAGAGAAAAACAAGGGGAGAAACCATAGTTCTTCTCAGTCTTTTTTATTTCTTAGAATATTCTTTATCATTTTATATTTATAAATATCATTTTAGTGTCCCCACTCCAGTGAGCTTTGAAGTTATGAAGGAAAACAAACCATGCTCAACTAACTGTGTTGATAGGTTAGTAAGTTGATAGGTTAACCCAGTAAGACTTTGCAAAGAAAGATAGTCAAAGGATGTAATTTGCAATAGAATTAAATGCATGTGAAGGAAGCTCTGCTCCCTTGGTTTTTTGGGTGTGTGTGTGTGTGTGTTTGGGTTTTTTTCTTATTTCATGTTTTCTGATGCCTGTTGGAACTGGTCCATTAGTTCATCTGATGGTAGTTTCCATTGCAGTCCATCTTTGCAACTGCTCTTCCAAGTGGAAAGGTCTCTAGTGATGTGGCTTTCACCACTTCCTTTGGGAAGCCGACCTGTAAATTAAACTCTATGTTTAAACATTTTAAAAAATCATAAACAGTAGTTGTTATTGTAATTGTTTTCCCCGATGTTTGGTTTCTTTTTTCTCCCTCTCTCTTCTTTTGTCCCTTTTTTTTTTTTTTACTGTTAAGTTCTTCCTCGGTCTCTCTTTTTAGTATTTTTCTATTTATTTTCAATATTTTACAAATATTTTGTAAAATGATGGCAGATCAGCAAAGACAATCCAAAGGAAACCCAACTGTTAATTCAATTGTCCTATAAAGACTATGTCCATGAGACAATGATGCCCAAGTTTAAAGTTAGCTGTCTGATAGATGGAGATATAGAGATACGGTATTTTTCTGGTCTAGACCTGTGACTAAGAATCAGGAATCCAGCCAGGTTGATGATTGCCACTAGGTGACCATGAGCCACTCTCCAGCACCTGTCTGCTGTGTTGTTCAATCTCCTAACTGGACTAGAGGGTTATTGTGGGCAAGTAAAGTAACAGAATGTATAGGAGCTAATCTGAGAGCTTTAAAAAAAAACTCTTAATCAGTTTATTGTTAAGTGTCTTCAGGTTGTTTCCAAATTATGATATCCCTAAGACAACCCTATTATGGTTTTTCTTGGCATGATTTGTTGAGGGGGTTTGTCACTGGAGGCTCAGAGAGTGTGACTTACCCAAGGCCATCCTGTGTATTTGCATGACCAAGTGGGCATTTGAACCCTGATCTCTCAGAGTCTTGGACCAACACTCAAATCATTACGCTATTCTGGCTGTCACTGGCTGAATAAATACTGTACTAAGCTTATCATGATAGCACATAAGAAAGCATGCTTGTCTCTCATGTAGTGTGACTGTTTTCACCCATATATATGCAAAATTTTCACCCATATATTTACTGTTTACCATTATTTATATGCTTTGTTACATTTTAAACAGCTGCATGACAAGCAGAAAGGTGTCAGATGCACTTTTTCTGATTATTTTTTTCTGTGAAGAAAAATATTATTTTAAGACTGTCTTAATTTGTGCCTGTCATCTAGCTGTAAAAGGCAAATGAATCCCACCTCCATCCACCCATGTGCTAGTTTTGATTATGGTCTGTTTCTCGGAACAATATAATATAAATCTAATTCCACAGTATTTCACAAGATGCTTTGGCTTTTAATCCTGAAATAATCATATTCATCTCTTAGCTTGTACTACTTCCAAGTTGCATACAATGTTAATTTATTTCCATACACTGTCAGTGCTATCCAATATGTGACAGAACTGTATAAGGACATGCATATTTTCCCCACTGCTCCAAATGAACACGAGTGCTTGACAGTCAGCCCATGCATGGGTAAGCTCAGGGCTGTTTTTCTCACTTGATTATTCAGCAATTTAAATCTTGCTGATGAGTTTATAAATTGTTCCAGAGAAAAAAGCATTGTGTTTTGAGCAAACAAGACAGTTCAATTGGTATGATTCCCTTCCTCCCTTTTATAGCTATAAATCAAATTAGTTCATGGTTCACTGACACAAAGAGTATGAAGATGGCTGTCACTGCAGATGACCATGTGATTGCTCAGGCAAAACTTTGCAAAAGCGTTGGCATTCTGATCCCATTTTTTACATTTACAAGTAGTGGCTGGCATTATTGTATATAAAGCATGAATCAATATGTGGGAAGTGGACAGTGCCATCTCAGGTACATCACTGTTGTCTTCAAATGTAATCATTTGTTTCATCCCTATCTGGGTGTGTGATTACAGTTGTGTTGCGTGTCTTCAAGTCACTTCTGACTTATAGCAACCTGAAGGCGAACCTATCATGGGGTTTTCTGGGGCTGTGTGTGTGAGATGCACCGAAGGTCACCCAGTGGTTTCCATGGCTGAGCAGGGAACTGAATCCTGGTCTTCAGGATCCTAGTCCAGTGTTCAAACCACTACACCACACTGGTTCTGTGATTACAGTTGTCCCCCTTTTATCTGCAGTTTTGTTTTTTGTAGCTTCAACTTCTTCCCTCACAGACCCACCTTCTTCCCTCCCTCACTTTGCCCCAATCCATTTCTCTGCTCACACCTTGCCTGCCTGCCTGGCCCTCATTTTGACTACCACCCTGCCAAGAAGACCACTACAGAAAATGACTCTGATGTCACCAGAAGTAGCCTGCCAGCTTCATAGGGATCATAGAAAGATTTCATTCTGTCTTACTATAAGGGTCAATACTATCTGCAGCTTCAGGCATTCACAGGGAGTGGAAGAACATATCCCCCATGGATGAAAGTGGGGGAATACTGTCCAATTCATACCTATTGTTTTTGTTCTCTTGTTGCTGACGTTGTTGTGTGCCTTCAAGTCATTTCCGACTTACGGTGACTCTCAGGTGAAACTATTACATGGGTTTTCTCAGCAAGGTTTGTTCAGAGGGGGTTTGCCTTTGCTTTCCTCTGAGACCGAGACTGTGTGACTTGCCCAAGGTCACCCAGTGGTTTTCCATAACTGAGCAAGGATTCAAACCCTAGTCTCCAAAGTCATAGTTCAGCAGTTAAACCATTGCACCATGCTGCCTCTCTTCATTTTCCTCTACCTGGAAATAAAGGAGTGCAGCATGCAGCCTAGCCCATCAGTAGTAAGACCATCAGTGGGAAGGCAGATATGTTCCAGAAGGCACATTGTGCATGCCAAATGAAGGATGGCATGAAGAGAACTGTCTTTTCCAATCAACACCATTGGTTATGGCTGGGAGGGGCATGATGTGTTACCCTTATAAATCATGCTTTATCTTATAGATGTAGTACAGAGAAGGGCCACCTGTGATAAAGGTAACTTGATGTGACAGCAGTAGTGGCTGGTGGTTCCTATGTCAGTGGGATAGTAAATCTGCTCTGGGTTTTAGTCTCTTCTTGAGTTAAAGAAGTGATCCAAGCTGCTGAACCTCTTTTGGGGATGGGGCTCAGCACCTTGGATAGCTCCTCTTAAAACCAGAGTAAAACCTGGATGATGTTGACTGACTCACTGACGTAGAAGCCACTTGACTTGCTCTGACTTACGGTAAATGCAGTTCCTAACAGTGCAGAATCCAGCTGATTGGAGCTGAAAACTAAGTGAGCAGAGGTCACTTAGAAAAGTCAGGTCTGTTATCAGGAGATCAGAAATGCTGCAATGGGAAGGGGTAAAGTGTGCGTGGCAAGAGAGTCCAGTATCAAGAACCAAGTAGTCAATTGATGCCAGAAGGTACAAGGGTTTCAGCAAAAAACACAGTCATAAAACAGACTGGTTCATAAATGAGGGTCAGAGAGCAGGAAGAGGCAAAGAGCCACAAGGAGTTTAGAAGCCAAGGATGGTATTGTTTACAACACAGGTCTGAATGAGAACCCTATGAAGATCCCTAGCACCTCCCAGTTTCCCAGTTGTTATCAGTCAGGTTGTTCTGTGCAGTACTTTTCCTGAGGAGTGCTCAACTGTAGCTGCACACTGTTTTTGACAGAAAGAATTTTGGCTAGCCACTTCTGTCTGCACCTCTCTGGTAATTTTACCAGCCAATTTCTACTCTACTTGTAACTCTGAATCTTTTCCAGTAGGAGCCCATATCCTTTTGATATATTATAGTAATGCAAAATGGAAACTCTAGCTTTACTAAGGCTTCAGTTATAAGGGAAATGGCTTGCAAAAGCAGGCCTAACTTGGCCTATAAAATTAAAAATGAAATGACGCAAACTGCAGGGAAAAAAGGGAGGGAGGGAGGGAGAGAAAGATGGACAGAAGATCTCCAGATGAATGCAAGAACATTTTATTGAGCCCAATAAAATTTTATTTTATATACCTGGAGGTCTCTTTCCTCCCTTCTTTTCTTCCTTCCTGGTCCTGACCATGCTAGCAGCACAAGAGATGTGGAGAAGAATATTTCACAGGTCTCACCTCTCCATAGAATCATAGAATCATAGAAATGTAGAGTTGGAAGAGACCCCAGGGGCCATCCAGTCCAACCCCCTGCCATGCAGGAACATCCTCAAAGCACTCCTGACAGATGGCCATCCAGCCTCCGCTTGAAAACCTCCAAGGAAGGAGACTCCACTACACTCCGAGGCAGCATGTTCCACTGCCGGACAGCCCTTTCCTGCAGCTTGAATCCATTGCTCCTTGTCCTGGTCTCTGGAGCAGCAGAAAACAAGCCCTCTCCTTCAATAGTCAATAGTCCTTGGTAAACAAGAGAGCAAGCTCTGCTTCTTCTCTTGTATTAGGATTTGGGAAGTGGGAGGTGAAGACTAGAACCTTCCATCTTTCTGTCCTTCGTGCTGATCAAACATAAGAGGTACCAAGCCAATTGAGAATAAAAGCATATTTCTACAGATAAACTGTGAAGCTGCTTATCAGGTTTATTTGCATACCAAATGGGCTTGCTGTAAATTATGAATTGGGGTTCTTGGTGAGATAAATTTAGCAAAAGGGGATGGACCATGTACCCCTTCCCTAAATGTATCAGTTTTAACTATTACAATTATATGTATTCTGTCAACTTTATAAGTCACTGCTTCCTCTCTGATTCTTGCAAAATCTTGGCTCGTTTCAACCACATCCTGGCAAAAAGTTCCTCATTCTAATTTGTGCTTAGTGTGAAGAACAATATCGCTTTGCATTCCAGGCACTAAAAGTGTACATGGAAAAAATACTCTGCCAAGTGTTTTAAAGAAAGCCACGTGTTTGTGTGTTTTTTTTAAATGTCAGAAGTTAACTACTTAATAGGGCAGTTACCAGCAAGGAAGTAATTGAGACAGCAGGGTGTAGTGGTTTAAATCTTGAACAAGAACTCCAAGAGACAAGGGTTTGAATCCTCACTCAGCCATGGAAACCCACCTGATGACCGTAGGCAAATCACACTCTCTCAGCCTTAAGGCAAGTCAAACATTCTGTCAATAAATCTTGCCAAGAAAACCTTACTACAAGGTTTCCATATGTCAGAGCCAACTTGTAGGCACAAAAATCTCCAAAAGAAACATCACAAAAACTGTGACCTAGTCTAAAATTCTCATTCATCTTAAGGCATTCTAAGCTTCTGTTTCTTTCAATGAATACTCTAGCAGTTAAGTTACAAACTACACTGCATCAGGAGCAGACAAGCCCATGGGATATATATATATATATATATGGTTTCCAGGGGCCTTTTCCTGCCCACAACTCCACAGTTGCCCATTCCATGCATTATATACCATGCAACTCCCCACGTTGCTTTTTATTTACTCCAGAGTAAATTTGTGCGACTGTGACCTATACTAGGACCTCCATGTACAGAAAAGTAAGGTTTAATCCTTCTTCCCCAAATCCCCTGGCACAGCAGTTTTAAAGGTGAGGGAGCTCCCAATAGCAGTGTTATACAATTTATGACATCGCTTCCCTACTCCCAAGTACAGAGTCTAGTATCTCTAGGAATTTAGAAGTCTCTGTGCTGGAAAAAAAAATCCAAATACTACCATGATAATAATCTTAGAACAACAGGCATAAACTAGCCAAAACTAAGGCATTCTGTGCACATTTAATTGGAAATAGCTCCCCTGTACTCAATGAGACGTGCTCAGAGTTGGAAAAGTTATTTTAGGGGGCTACATTTCCCAGAATCCCCAGCCACCATGGCAACTGTCTATGCTGGATGGAAGATTCTGGGAAATATAGTCCAAAAAAGTAAACTTTCCAAGTTCTCGGTTGACTTCTCAAGTAAAGTATTGAGCATTTGTACCATAAATCCCATTCATTTTGCCCTATACATGAGATCGACTTATACACTAATACAGTATATGCTTCTCTCTCTGATTAACATGATGGAATTTAAAAATCGTCAACTTTGCCAGGAGATTTTGTAGCCAACACTTTTTCCAACACTTCAGGTCAGATGTAAATCTAATGCTGGTTTCATGATAAGTGCCTTTTGGTTTCCCTGCATCTAAATTAAAGTTTGTGAGTTTGCCTGTGTCAGGCAGGCAAAGACCTCATGTGATTGGCTGTGTCAGGCAAGAAGACATGATATGATTGGCTGCCTGAGAAGATTCTATGGAATCCTGGGGTTGGCAGTTTAGAGTTCTCAGCCAGAGAGCTGAGAATTGGGTCTCAGGCCAGTTGCTATGGTGATGAGGCCTAGCAGCAAGGAGAAGGCTAGTGTATTCCCTGAGGAAACCAAACTCTGTATGTTAACAACTCCAAGTACAGACTGGATTGCAGAGTATGGGGACAAGTTACAGGTACTGAACAACACAGTTTGGAGAATTAGAGGCACAGGATCTCAAATCCATTTGTGTTTCAACCACATCTAATTCCTAAGGTAAGGTAAGGTAATTCCTAAGGTATTTCTAACAAGTATTACCTATGAGAAAATAAAATCCTGGGCAACACTGGGTATACCCAGTTTGGGGAATTACAGACACAGGATCTCAAAAATTTCTAACAGGTGTTTCCTATGAGAAAATAAAATTTCAGGCAACATTGGATATATACGCTAGTGTTATATGAAGCTGCCTTACACTGACACTTACTCTAGATCCATCTTGTTCCCTCTTTCCTGCAGTGGTTCTCAAAGCTCTTGCGTAGCTATATTTCTGGATCAGCCATCAAAACCAGGCTATGGCATTTTGTTGTCTGTGTAGAGTGTCCTCGTTCTGCCAGATGATGGGGTCAGTGCTTCCTCCTGTATGCTACCTCCTTTTTAACTGGAGATGCTAAGAACATTGTACATGGTCTCTGCCTGTGAATTATGGTCTTTTTTCTACATAGAAAACCAAACCATTGGCTCATCGATTGCAGTTGCAAAATTCAGTCGCACCATATTTACTACTCTACATTCTCAGTCCAGCCTCAAGGTTTCTGGTTGTCTGAAGGTTGTTAAGACAACATATCTCTGTTGTGAAAGAATAGTCAAATTAATTCTTCCACCAGTGGCTTGGCTTTCTCTCTTTTCAATACAGATGATTATACTGTGCAATTCAGTGGCTGTAAGGTAAGGGTTTTCTCATACATGGACCTCCTCTTCCTCCTTCTTCAAGGATTTGTGTATCTCTTTCCTAAAAGCATAAATACCCTGAAGGCACCAGATCCTGTCTGATCTTGGAAACTAAGGAAGGTTAGCCCTGGTTAGTACTTGGATGGGACACCGTCAACCAATATCAGGTGCTGTAGGCTATATTTCATAAGAAAACCACCTCTGAGTATTCTGTGCTTAAGAAAACCCTGTAAAATTCAAGGAGTTGCCATAAGGACAGACAACTTGAAGCCACACATACACACATCTCTTTCTTATTTATCCTGTTCATAATTCACTCTTCGTCATATAGGAGCTGAGACTTGTGTTTAAAAAAGAAACAGTGTTCTCTTTTCCAAGTTTGCTTTAGCTCTTTGCATTTCCTGACTGTATATTTGCTTTATGGGGTGGAAATTTTGTGATGTGGTTTACAAGCTTCATTGGAAAGTTGACATCACGAAAACCATTTCCTTAACGGTTTAAGAGTTGTTTTGAATTAAAGACCTGGAAGTGAATGTTTGGAGATTTCACGGATTCTTCTGCATCCTATTTGGGCATATTTAAGATTCTGTTTACAACAAATTGGCTCCTTGAGCATTTTAAGTGAGTCCTCCACCTTCTTCCATTTTGTATGAAATGGACATATATTCAACTTGCAGTCTTATATCAGTTTTCAAGGCAACTTCTCATAAAAGCTTGCATTAGATAACATTTTCTGTTATATTGTTATACTGGATGCTCACCATTTCAGAAAATGTATTGGGATAATAATTGATTAAAGCAACAAAAAGAATGCAACCATTTGTGCAAGTGTTTGAGATTTTAATACCTTAATCAGGCAAGATGCAACGAAGTAAAAAGGTTGCAGAGGGAGGGTAGAAAGAAAGAAAAAACCTTATTCAGTGTTGAATTCATGATATGTCATTGGTAAAAGAATGGAGAAAGAGCCTGGACATATTTAAAGTAGCTTCTGCCAGGAGATGTGATGGCCAGAGTTTCAAGTGGAGTAGAACACTTGAACACTAGAAGTGGAAAAGAATGCAGAAAAGAAATCCAGCTATGAACACAGAACAATCTCGGAGTTCTTTGACACAGCTGAGTAGACAAGGATTTGTTTGCAGAATACAGATGTACCCCTAATTAACAAAGCCTCTGACAAAGATTTTACAAAGTTTTTTTATGCCCACCCAGCCACTGTTTTCTTGGAAAGTTTTTTTTTAGCTAGAAAGGTTTTTTTAGCAGCAGCATTATTGAAAGGGTGATGAAGAAGAGCTGGATAAACAGACTTTTGGTGCCAGGTTTTAGCAGTGTGTCTGCAGTAAACAGTGCCGTAAAGCTTGGCCTGAGAAAGAACAGGATTTTGTTGTAGCCAGTCCTACTGTAGCTGTGTGCACTTTGCTACAACCGGCAAGGTAAAGAGCATCTGCCTCCAGAATCCTTTACTGAGAATGTGTGAACAGTAAAACAGAAAGAAAAGGGGAGACCAGTCTGCCTCTCCAGGTATCCCCCAACATGTTAAAAAAAATTATAAACCTGTGTGTTTGGTTACAGAAGGATTCAAAATGTTTTTGTTTACTTATGGAACGCTTACTTAACAGGGTTATTTCATATGTGCATGTTAGTTCTGAATGAAACATTTGCTGAAACATGTTGGATTGCTCTTCTTTTTTATGGTGCAGGAAGCTATCCCTATCCTTTCCATGTTACTTTTACATCTGGTACTAGAGTTTCTGTTAAAGAAGTAATGCCCAGGACCACATCTACATACATATTAAAATAGGCTAAGATATGTGCAAATAAATTGGGATGTGGGCATAAGAAGCGTTTAATAACATTTTTAATTCTCAACAGTTTAGTGCGCATATGTAGACACTAGCAAGCTGAATAGCCACATTCCATGTGGGCTGTGTTTGCTTCCTTTTAAAAAACAAAGATGCTGTCTTCACTTACTTTAAAAAAAATGAAAAACAGTTGCAGAACTATCCCAGAAACTGAAAGAAGTACATTGGTGATGTTATAGGTGCTTAGTCTATTAATAAGATCTATGGCTAGCTTTTCTCCATTAGAGTTGGACGTGTTTCATTTCACAGCTAGTGCTTGGAAAGAAGAAAGTAGTTTTTGGACTAAATGCATTGAAGCTTCCAAATTGTGCTGACTGCTCTAAAGATGTTACAGCCTTTTACCCAGAGTCACCAGCAGCAGTCCTAAGAGCTTTTGAGAAAAATTTCTAGGACTTGGAAGGAACAGTCATAGGTTTGAAGGTGTACTTAGATTATCAGTTTGTATGTGATTTGCTGAATGTTAAACTTAGTGGAATATTCCTGCACATCCACTATCCTGTTGCAGTTTAGTCCATATTCCATCTAAGGCCTTGTGAATGAATGAACTCATTTCTTTGTATTCAGCCTACCCTTTGGATGACAGCAGTGGAGATAATAGAATATAATATAAAAATTACATGATGAACATTTCAAGATTGTTGTCAACACAACATATTTAACTTAAGAGCTAACCATCAGTGGGTGTATATGAGATGCAGCAGTATTTAGAAAATTGAAAAAATTTGTTCCGGAATTAAAAAAAAGTTTCCTTAACAAATAATAATGTCTCCTTGCACTGGGCTGTGAAAAATTTTGTTAGCTTTTGTGGAATGTCTCTGTAATTCCTACCATTCAGTTGGACATGAGAGCTGAATCACATAGCCAAGAAGCAGTCTTGGCTATGTGTCACTCTAAAACGTGAAAACCAATTGATGGTGGCAGGGAGTTGAAAGCAGCTATCCGTGTGCTCCACACTTCAAGCCTGATGAAATCCAGGTTCATTGCAAGTCCACTGTTTGCAAACCGAGTGATGGTCCTGCAGTAACAGCAAAGTGCCGTCTTCAGTAACGAAGCTGTTCTGTTCATCATGTGGGATGGCAACAGTCCTGACACTGGACCTGCTACTTTCCATTCTCACCGGTGCGGAAAAGAACCATGTTTTCAGAGCAGTAACACAATACATTGTGTCTTAAATAGCAAAGTAATATAATATTGTTTATAAACACTAGTACTTACTCAAAAAGAAGCAAAATGAACAGCAGCAGTGTGCTTACTAATCTGGTTTGGTATCACATTTGCTGACAACTGATTTCTGGTGTGACCTAGACTAGTGTTGCTCCAGCCTTTGGCCTTCCATCTCTTCTGGACTTCAACTTGAGAAGCCCCAGCTGATAGTCAAGTATTCTGGGAGCCAAAGCCCAAAACACCTGGACTACCAAAAGCTGAGAACCACTAGCTTAGACCAGCAGTTCTAGACGTCAGTTTTCTGCTCATGAGACCCTCCAGGGACCAGATTGGTTGCCCCAAAAAACGGCAAAACAAAACTAGAAGAAGGCAGAATCCACTTTTGGTTCTGATAAACATTTTTTTTAAAAAAAGGGTTAAGCAGGGCCTGGGATCATGCAACCTAGCTGAAATGTGAATAGCTGCTCCTGCAGTTTCCAAGTGAAGAAGTTCACTCTTTTTTTGAGAAGCGTTAAAAACTAAGGGCAATCCAGGGGAGCACAGAGGAGTGTTTAGAGTTTTTTAAAAAACAACTTTGAGAGCTGCATGGGGCCCAAAGGCCACACTTTGCTCATCTCTGACCTAGATCCCACTGCTCAAGCAACATTCCATTTTCAAAATAAAAAAATTAGCGCCACAAGGAATACAAGGCTTTTACTGTATTAAACTGAATATTCAAGTTCTCACCTGTCTTACAGAATGATTGTTTACTTTTTTTAATGCCAGATTTTTATATATTTTTTTAGCCTATCTAGAAGTTGCACCTGCTTTACATCAGAGGCCACAACCCCTAATTCATGATGGTTATGGTTGTCTTCACACAATAAGTGCAAGCTTTAAACAAACATTAACTTTCAAAAGAATGAGATTATTATTAGAGAATGATCCATGCAAGGCTTCTAGTTATTGGCCAGAAAGGATATGTCAGAAGCCCTGTGGAAAGCCCCTATGTTTCTCTTCTAGGTTTAATTTTCTTCCAAAAGAAGAAAGAAGCCTCTGCAACTCTATCCTCTGTCAGTGATGTGTCTCACGATGAATGCTTATTTGAACGAAAAGCAGTTTAGCCGGCTGTGACACACAATTTCTATAACAAATAACATTATAAATAATTATTTTTCTAGCAGTTATTTGAATTCTGCTGAATCTACCATTTTCAGTTGCACATACTTCTCTGGCTTGGTATAACTTTTATACTAAGTGTAACAACCAATGTTGTTCCTTTCCCCATCCATTATTCATGATTCAACATTCAAGATTTTGCAAACCACATAAGCACAGAATTGAAGTGTGAGTAAGCCCACTGAAGAAAGTGGCACTGCACTTTGCCACTGAAAAAGGACAAGACTCTACTAACTCTTAGAGTAATTATACTTATGGCAATAAAGTTGCCTTTTGAATCTCCCTTATATACTTTACTCATGTAAGTATTCTTTATTTGAAAGAGATAGACAGACAGAATGTGTTTCACATGGAATTTTAGGAAGAAGAAAATAACTCTTAAATTAAAAAAGATTGCCACCAATATAACTGAAATGTCTACAGGAGGATAGGAGAGAAGAGAAATGTAGCAACAAGGCATGCTTTCATTAAAATTTTCAAATACCTACTGCCAGTCCATATCTGAACTTGTGCTTTTTCACTGCAGATGAACTTGTTTTTCCATTGCTTACACTCTAATGGCACAGTCCTACCTGCATTGGTAATGAGTTCAATTGAACTCCACAGGTTTCACTTCTAAGTCAAGGGTGGGCAAAGTGCAGCCCTGGCACTGTATGCATCCATACCCTAGGTTGTTTTTGCAACCTTAACTGCTTCTAATTTTCCAAACTGTCCTTCCCACACTCTCCTTGTCAGAAAAAATGGGGATGAATGGGCTGTCCTGGAAGATCCAGGAACAGCAGTTCACTTTTCATATGTATTTCAGGGCTTCCCCACACTGTTAAAAATAAAGGAACACCCATTGTTCAAATCTGAAAGTGCATTTCTGGTTTTGGTTTTGGGCATTTTTGTAGGTGTGTATGTCTCCAGAAGGGTTCTCAGCAGAATACAGTCCACTGGACTAATCACAGTAGCCCATGTGTTCTAAATCAACTCACATAGGTATAAATCCTATTGGTGGTTCCAGGAAGACCCATTGAGTCAACTAAATTCAAATTTGTATTGACTCACCATGCAACAATTATTGAGTGTGTCTATTCCAGTTAGGAGTAATCAATAGGATCCAAGCCACTGAGTTCCACCACAAAGCACTGAAATTAAAGTGAGAGCTTGTGTGGAATAAACAGGTGTTGGACGTTGAGTTTATTTTTTTTCTTTGTGTGATATAAAGAAAAAACAGGTTTTTATTGTTTTACTGCTCGCTGCTTATCAAGACAGTGAAAGATATTGCTGTACAAAGGACTTCCATTGTCTTCAGTTGCAACTTTGCAAGGTGCAGTGGTGGCCAAAACTTGTAGAAACAGAACTTCCTTTTGTTATAAAGCTTGCATACTGGGTTCATTATGAGTCTACAATACTTTTTTCTGAAAAGCAGAACTGTCATTGGATGCTATTCTCTAGAATTTGGCTCTGTGTTCTCTTGTGAATTTGCATACTGTTCCCTAAAACTCAGGCCTTTGTCCCTGTTGAATATTGTCTGAGTCATTGTTAAAAGTTCTCATGTAAAGAGGAACTTATGGTCTGAAGCAAAAAAGGAGAGACAGAGTTTAGAAGAAGCAATGTTATGTGTGAACACTTTCTGGTTAGTGAGTTGGGATCATTTCCGCACTTGACTGTTATAGTGCTATTATTCTACTTTCAACATCTTATGGAATCCTGAGCTTTGCAGTTTAGGGTAGGGCCGACCAGTCGGCCCCTCCCTAAACTGCAAACCCTAGGATTCCATGGGATGTTGAAAGTGGAATAATAGCACTATAACAGTCAAGTGCAGAAATGGCCTGGGTTTGTACAGATCCACAGCTGTTTATCAAGTAAAAAAAATTGCTATGATATGTATAGAACACTTGATCTGGTCAATCATAGCCTTGTTACTAAACGTACATCACACTCAGATGGGAGAGTGGGGCTTGTTCAGAAGCTCCACCTCAAAGGTACATGCCACATTTAGCATACTCATCATAGTGTCAGCACATATTGCAAATGTCTGCAGACACAAGGTCTTTGCATGTACCATTGTATGTACAGAGGCTGCTACATAGATAGGAGCTGAGTTTTTACTCCCCATAGTCCCAGCTTCTGTGAAATCCTCTGTATGTCGAGTTGTGTACACAAAGAGTCTGTGTCTAGGGACATTTGCACTACATGCTCAGACAGGATAAAGAAGAGCTTAATGCCAGTTGCACCCCTTCTTAGAATTGGAGGGCCTAAAAATGGTAGTGCACATGCTAATAACCTCAAGGTTGGACTTCTCCAATGTGATGTACATTGGGCTACCTCTGTATCAGGTTCAGAAACTTCAGTTAGTATAAAACATGGGAGCCAGATTAGTTACTGGTAGATCTAGGAGTGACCATATTACAGCAATATTAAAATCAT
The DNA here is from genome assembly GCA_948474755.1 of Ctenosaura bakeri. Classification (NCBI taxonomy): domain Eukaryota; kingdom Metazoa; phylum Chordata; class Lepidosauria; order Squamata; family Iguanidae; genus Ctenosaura; species Ctenosaura bakeri. Next base: position 71,729 of record CAOLHI010003619.1, on the reverse strand, counting down.
TCCAATGGAAATTAATTAGTTTCTGGGCAAAGTACAAAGTGTTTGTTATTATGTTTAAAACCCTACATGGTTTGGGTCCAGGTTACCTGCAGGATCCTCTTCTCCCATACAATCCACCCCATGCACTCAGGTCCTCTGGGAGACATCTACTTCAGTCAGCCAAAACTAGACTGATTGTTACCTGGAGGACATTTTCTTCAGCTGCCCCTAGACTGTGGAATGACCTGCCAGAAGAGATTCATCACCTCAGGACACTGAGTTTAAATCATCGGTAAAGACCGATGTCTTCTACCAGGCCTGTCCATACTATTTTAAAATTATGGTTTTTAAGGTATTTCTTGATGGATTTTAATATGTATTGGTTTATATGCTCTTTTAGCTGATGTTACGTGTTGTGTTACTTGTTGTTGTTTCCCCCCTTGATCCACAGGGGGAGATGGGATAAGAAATTATTATTATTATTATTATTATTATTATTATTATTATTATTATTATTATTATTATTATTATATCACCACCATCACTACTACCAAGTTTAGGGACAGTCCTCATTTTCCTGACTCTCATGTTGCCATAACCCAGGGTGGGCAACTGCCGTGGTTCATTAAACAGTGCTCCAAGAGCTGCATGGGCTTCTAAAAATGAAGTGGGGGGAGCTGAAGTTGGAAGCGGTTGGATGGCCACTTCTGATTTAGTAAAATGGGAATTGGAATTATATTAAACAGTATGAGGAAGCTGAACCATTTAAAAGGCAAATTTCCAGGAAGAAGGTGGTGAAGGAGAATCAACTGGGGTAGCCTTGGGGCTGCACTTTGCCCACCTTGTGTTTAACCAGTTTCTGACAGGATTGAGATTATCCATCAATAGTGAGAAAATACAAAAATACTAATAGACTTATATCCCACAATGCTGTGGGAGCTGAAGTATGAAACATCAGTAGGGGCAAGCACTAAGCTAAACTTTTCCGCTGGAGTTTCCATTTCGAGGAAATTAGAGTGATATCAATGTAGGAAAATAAATACTTCATATCAGAACTATGCACCACGTTATCTTTACTTGAGTTTTCCACAGTAATCTCGTAGTACTTACTACCTAATTTTTAAAAATCTTACACTGTATGTATTTGCTTGTCGTCAGAAGTATGGGTCACTGCCAGACAAATCCAGAGGGTTGGTCAATAAATCACCCAAAGAGCAATAGCAATAGCTGACACTAATACTATCACTCATGTTCATAGGCTGGGGTAGATAATTAATAGAGAAGGAGTATTGCTTCCATGTCCTACCTCTTAAGTACACATCCAGGTTGGCTCTATCATAAAATAGAGTGAAGTAACCACCTCAGTTAACAGATGTTGGGAGATGGCAGCAAGATGTTGGGAAGAAACAGCTGTGTGCAGTGCAAGTCATGCTGTACCCATAAGCTAAACTTCTCTCTTCAAGTGCAGTGAAGGATAGTCTTCTACCACTACTGCTGGACTAAAAAAAATCATCTGCCAATTGAAAGCCAGATTATTCTTCTGTGAGAGATTTTTTAAAAATCTTTCTTAGTTTAGATGATGTCTGCATTTGTATATTCCACAGGGTTTTTTTTAGCTTTCTTATTTTACGATAACACGTGTATTATTCCTTGGGTTATGAACCCATTTCAGTAAACCAACCGAGCAACTACCTAACATTGTGACAAATGTGTAGTCCATTATTTACCAGGTTTGGAAGAGAATGGATTATATTTCTTATGAAAACTAGGAATTTCCCCTCCTTGCTCAGGTTATCTTCTGGTTTCAGAATTTAATGCCATGAAGCATATGTAAATAATTATTTTAGCATATTTTTTTTAAAGATGGTAGCTGTTGAAAGCTATTCAGATTTCCAAAAAAGCAGGGGGGAGCATTTGGTCAGGTTGTAGATAATAGCCTTTTGAAATGTTGCTAGAGATAGATATTTTTTCCATAGAATTGAAGGTAGTTCAAAAGAAAGATTGCTGCTTGGGGTAGATAAATTTATTTCACTTTTGTGTCTGGTAAACTGGTATTTCAAGTTTGTATAGTGTTTCAAAAAACCTGTTTGACTTCAGGCACCACAGGAACAAAGCAAACATATATTTATATTCTAGTAAATACTGACTCTCTGAAACGACTTCAGCTAACTATAGTCTTTTCCCCAATATTTCTTGGGCTCTCATCTAGGTGTGCTTCCAGGTGAAGTTTTTATTGTGCAAACAGCTTGCTCATTCATGGAACTTTATGGCAGTGGGACAGAGCTTCAAAACCTTATTTTTCTGAGTTGTGCGTGAGGAGAGGAAGCTCGAGATATTATTGTTTTCCTTCCTGAGCTTTTATACTGCTGCTCCTTTCAGTCTTCTTATTACAGATAAGGAAAACTCAATAACTGTATCCTTTGATTTGGCAAGCAAAGAGTCATCCCTCTGTTAGTACTGCTGATTGAACTGCTTTGATACATAACTGAAGGTGTGGAAAGGAGGGAAGGGAAATTAAGGAGATCTTCATACCTTGCATTTTGATTACATCTTGTCAAAAATAAGAGAACATATTGTCCCAAACAAGCTACCAGTTGTCAGCTAAGGATGCTGCCAGACAAAGGGCTCCTATCACTACCAATCAAAATATTGTGCAGAAGTGGTACAACAACATAGTAGGGCAACAAGATAAAAACAGCATTCCTTTGGCTCCTTCCACAGTTCCATGAATGAGACAGGACAATTGCATATTAAAAGCATATTCTTGAATCACCCATCATGTTTGTATATCATATGTTGCAACAGTGGTTCAAAAACACAATCAAATCCAATTCAGAAGTGCAACTTGGGTTTCATTGAAATGCAACTTAGCTTAAGAAGGTCTTACCTGTGATGTCATTATTATTCTTTTCTCCTGTCCTTCAGTTCTCCTTACAAATCACCCCTCCTTGTAAAAGTGACCAACACTATGAACATGCTGGACGATGCTGCACTAAATGTGAACCAGGTAAAAATCCTAAAGATCTTTTTTTTTCAATTCATGAGTAAAAGTCTTCTTTCTTTCTTTAAATTAACAATCTTTTTCCTTTACTAGTCAATGTCCTTTTTTAAAAAAAAAAAATTAGTTACATTACCAGTTGATGAAGAATATAATTTCATTTGAGGTGAAAGAAAGTAGAGAACATGGAAAATTTTCTTCTCACATGTCCATTGCAAAGCCTGGAAAAGTTACTTTTTTGGAGTACCACTCCCAGAAAGCCACAGCCAACATGGAGTTGTGCTCCCAAAAAAGTACTTCTCTAGGTTCTGGGTCATGATTGCATAGATACATCTCAGAGGAATAGCAGCAAAGAGGAGAAAAGGGGGAATGAGATTGGGTAAGAAAGAGTCATTGCCAACACTTTTAAAACTAAATAATATAGAAGTAAGATGGAAAGAAGAATGAGTTTATTGTAGAAAGATGGTTGTTAAAGAGTACACTGAAGTGAAGGAGAAGAGGATTGTGGTGTGGAAGAGATGAAGGTTTGGAGAAAGGAAGAAAAAGGGAGGTGCTTCTCTGATTAGTCAGTGATGACTCACTAGTGAAAGTAACATAGACAAGAGAAGCAAAGAGAGTGGAAGGGGCACTGAAGCCTTGTAGCCATTCCAATATCAGGATGTCTGTCTTGAATCCTGATCCACATGTTCTAAGTCTGCACTCCTGTACATTAGAGATAAGCAACTAGTGGCTTTCCAGATGTTAGACTGCAGCTGTAGCTAGCAGAAGTGGTGTGAGGGAGGAATAATTGGAACAGCGGTCCAATAACATCTAGAAAGCCATAAGTTGTGTTACATACACTTACTGAGAGGACGTGTCACTGAATTTTATGGGACTTACTTCTGCATAGATATGTATAGGATTGTACTGCCTTGCCCCAGAAGCCAGAGAAAAAGCAAGGCAATATAACTCAAATGGGTCCGGATTAGGAAATAGATATTGTGTCTTGCCAAATCTAATTGTCATTTCTGTGAATCAAAACTTTCTGACTCACAACAAGGCTTCTGTTCCTTATTCAGAAAACAGTCTCACCATCTTGTTCCACAGTTCTAATTCTTCCCCAAAATTAAATGTGTATTTATTTCCTCCACAATCTTTGCTTCCACGCTCTGAAAGCTACAACACAGCTGGCTTTTACAAAGGAGATATTAAACTTCTGAGATTGGAATTGTTGTTTTAAAAACTATTAGCATTAGCATTGCTGTATTGTTGTTGCTTGTAAAAATATTTTGTTGTCATGATGTATTTTTCAGCAGCCAAAAAACCCCCAGCATATTACCCATTAATATTATGTTGTAAACGTATTACTTTAAAATTACATTAATAAAACATTGCTAGCATTTTATTTTAAAATTAATTTTAAAACATTAAAAGTATTTTAAAGGATCCCAAGTAAGTTTTGAAGTAATAAATATTGCTTATCATTCAAAAATCTCTGTGTTAATGTCCTTTATGTTGAAATGATTTAAAGGATCCCAAGTAAGTAACGACATTGCCCCTCATTATTTTTTCAAAAGGAAGTGGGATGACAAGTAATGCCATTACTTTTGGCATGTCACATCCTAGCTTTATATTTAGAGGGGACAGGTCAGTAATCACTCTGATATGGAAACAGGAAAGATGCATTCAGATGTCACACTTCTGCATACCAGAGTCTGGGACAAGCAGTTGCAAAAGACTATCACTATCTTTTCTTTTGGAATTCCATCAGTTGTCTTCTGGACCCAGCTGAAGACAGGTCATTGACTTAGATTGTCCTTTGATCTTATACAGGAAGACAGGAGGTTCTCGTGTATTGTGTCATTATGTATTATTTATCACAGCCAGACTGTATGCCCAGTTCAGATTTTTGCCTCTGCCAGAAACTCACTGGGTGGACATAGACAAGATGTTTTCAGCCCCACTTCTCCCATCTGCAATATGGGGTTGTAACAAGGATTATAATTAGATGTGAAGCTCTTTGAACACTGGAAAGTGCTATTCTTCACCACCATCATCATTATCATCAATATCCACATTTACCCAGAAAATCAATTAGCTCAGTTTTTCCAAGCATTTTCTATCCTAGTTTTACCTTGGCGCAATTCTTCTTGAAATTATTTCACTTCATGTATTGCTTTCACAGAGCTTGGAAGAGTTACTTCTTCAGATTACGGATCCCAGAATCTTCAATAACTTTCCCAGTCTCTGTGCTATAACTTTTAGATTATTCTGCCTGTCATTCCAAAATCTAAGTTCCTTGCCTTCTTTTTCTATTGCTTGTCTTGACCATATGCTGTTGGCCAGCTCGTGCAAAGAAACCAGGCAGATACGATTTTTCAAAACTTGATTCTATTTTTCATCTCCTTGGGCTTCCCAGAAATCTGTTAAGACTGTTGCCTCTTAATTCTAAATAATTACTTTTAAGGGCTGTGTGGTAAATAAGAAAATTTGGCAGGTAAGAAAATGTCAGATTCTTGTGAAAAGTGAGTAGTCTAGGAAGCAGATGTCAGTCAAACTTAGTACTGACAGGTAATCAAGTAGTTCCATTTTGTAAAACTATCATCTCAGTTTGCATTAAAGTCAGTGAGAGTTTTCTTTGAACATCAGTGCTAATAGTACACTTGCAAGTTATATTGTTTGCAACCACTGCTGGAATAGTCTTCATGTATAGAAAGCCATGTATACACTGCAGTCGACTTTGCGACAGCTAGACAGAGCACATACAGAATGGAGGTGTGTCCCAAAGCAATCTGGAATAGATTAAAGGGATCAGGAACCTAGGCAGATAAGATAAGGAGCTAAAAGGTGACTTTCACTCAGTATCAGTTTATTGCCTGCGAACAGCACACAGCAAGCTGTGCTGATTAGAAGAGCAATTCAATATCCAGCCCTTTAGGTACAGACAGGAACTCCAGAAAATAGAGTACAACTTAAATAAATGTAAATAAATAAAGTAAAATAAAATAACTTGAAACTTTCAACAAAGAAAAAAAAATTCTTAATAGAACCTTGATATAGATTCCTAAAATTGCATAACAAGTATGAAACCTTATTTTCAGCTACATCATAGCTCACATAATGAGAAGTGTGTATCAGTTAATTCAAAAAAGCAGGTACAACAGGTCAATTGTCAAGCCCTTGGATTTAAAAAGGTTGATGATCATATTCTTCTGTGCCTCTGGGTTGAAAGAGGTTGGAGAGTTTCCCCTGAGGAAGGGTCATGCTTGGAGCAGACAGTGTTTCTGAGTCATTAAAACTCAATAAGGGAGGCTGAGTCATGGCTGCCGCCTTTAGAAACCAGGCAAGAGATGATGCGCTTCAAGTTGGAGCTGAGGCCTCAGAATGGAATCTGAGAGACGTACGGTTATGTGCTTACTGAGGTTATTCCTCACACAGATAAGCAGTGTATTTATGTTTGGGATGCCAAATACTATTATTAAATTGCGTTATGAAAACACTGTAGAAATCAGAAAACCTAGCAAGCTTCACAGATGATCACAGTAAAAATCAGGAAACCTAGCAAGCTTCACATTCTGTTCCTGAACTCACTAACTGGATACTGCAACTGCTACTTATAGCTGGCCACATTCTGTCAAGTGCTGATCCTGGCTGCCATTTTCTACCTGAGTCACTGTAGTTCTAAACCTCAGCCCCATGTTGGGGGCCTGCATTTTGGAAACAACCATTTGACATTCCCTGCTTTCAGTATTATGTTGAATGATGTCCAAAGTGGAAAGATGAAAATAGTTTTGAGTCAAGCCTGCCTTTCAGATTGGCTTATTAATTTTCAAGAGTTCTCCTTCTGTCCTCCTCAGGAAAGTACATGTCTGCAAAGTGCACCGCCACCTCAGAGAGTATATGCCAACCTTGTGGCCCAAATGAATATATAGATATCTGGAATGAAGAAGAAAAATGTTTCCTTCACAAAATATGTGACCATGGTAAGGAAAATGTAAGATGGTGTTATTTGTGATTCTTGACCATATGTGTGACCATATTAGTGGGAACAAAATGCCAGATTGTAAACCAGTAAGTAGGGCCTACTTTATTGTATGTTAGCACTTTAAAATATACCCAACTTTCAGGGAGCTAGTTTTTGGAAGGGTAGAGGGCACCAGAGGCTCATAGGTCTCTTTCACACTGCACAGTTATAGCATTAATGCCACTTTACTTGCTATGACTCTATCCTATGGAATCCTGGGATATGTAGCTTCATGAGGTATTTAGAATTCTCTGCTAAAGAACTTTAGTGCCTCACTAAACATCATGGCAGTTAAAGTAGTATCAAAGTGCTATAAATGTATAGGGTAAAAAAAGAAGTCATAGGCTTGCTGCGAGGTGCCTCATATCTCCATGTTAGAGTGAGACTCCCACTTGGATCATGAGTTTCCCCCAGTAGCAGGATGTTTGGTAGGCATGGGCAGCAGGGAAATAGGTGGAAACACAAGAGGCTTGTGCTCCTATAACATGTGAAACATTTTGAGCAACTATTGCAGTCTCTGGCAAGTTGAGCTACAGTATATTCAATTGTGGTGTGGGCTTTTGGAGGACCAACCCCCTATTGCAACAACTTATTTAGAAAGTGCATTCTGTCAAGCTTCTACTAACACCCCCCCTACTCCCCTCCCATAAATGTGTTGTTGGTAGGTAGTTTGAGATTATTTCGTCACCCAGAGACAACAGGTTCGTCTTCTGTGACAATGGGAATCATAAAATAGTCCATATGAATCACAATCTACTAATAGTAATTCTGCAGAATTTTTGAGCTGCATCAGTACATCAGCCAAGATAGATTCACATTCTAGAACCCCTGTGGTTTAGAATGTGTTTTATGTCAGGGCTGAGGACTCCAGAGCAGTGGCACAAAAATAGGTTCAGCAACATGGGTAGTTCATTTAAAGTTCATAGCATGTCAGTGACCCAAGTAACCTAGAGCAGCATTGCTCTGAAGGAAGTTCTGAAGGCATGACTTTGGTTTTAACTTCCATGTCTTTCTCCCTTTTTTTGTTGCACCTCAAGGAAAAGCTTTAAAAGAAGTGAATCCAGGAAACAGCACGTCCCAGAGACAGTGTGCCTGCACTGATGGTTACCATTGGAATGAAGACTGTGACTGCTGTCGGAGAAACAGAAAATGCCCCTCGGGTTCTGGAGTTAAACATCCTAGTGAGATTTTGATTCATATAACATCTCGGGAAAGCTGCTTTCACTTGGGTGGTTTTTTTAAAGTGGTTAGGTTGTGCCCATTGTTTTCTGCAACTCTTTTGCAGAAGTTCTTAGCCAGTACCAAATGGTTACTGAGTCAGTGATCTTTGTATGTGTTGGATGTCAAGACTGGGCAGCAGACTAGCCTTGGTCACACTGCATGTTCTGAGCTGGAGCTGGCTGCAGTTTCAGGCATCCTCAAAGCTTCATTTGGTACTGAAATAGATATATCATTGCAATAAGATGACCTTTATTGGTGGTAAATGATGCAGCATTTGGTCTATAGCAAAGGAGGTATCGCAGTCCTTTTAGCTAATGGGGTCCAGCATCCCCTTGCAGCCAGTGGCAGAACTGGGCTCCTAAACAAGGAATGCTACTTAGGGCAACACTCTGGATCCCTGCAGCTGGCTAATGGATTCCCTGATCTGTGATGCTCACCCATTGACAAGTCAATGGAAGATGGATTGCTGAGGTTATATAGGCAAGAACCACAAAGGAAACAAAACTGCAAATGTATGACCCATCTTCCATCCCAGTAACTGTAAGAGCAGTAGATGCAAGTTGCCAAAAGGAAAGTATACTCATCGAAGTCAATCCCTAGCCTTGAACTGCTAGAATATCTTGAAATTATCTAGCAGGGCTTACTAACCATAAAATAACCTTTACATTGCTACTGGCTAGTTGTTAACATTTAGCCGTGATGCTAACAAGAACCTTGTAACACTGGTGGCAGAGGGCATATATGCTGCATGATTCACACATCTCCCTGATGCACTTGCAGAATCTGTAGTTGGCCAGTAGTGACTGGTGGGTTCCATGTCAATAGGGAGTGAATTTGCTCTGAGTTTAAGGCCATTTCTGCGCTAGACTGTTAGTGCTATTATTCCACATTCCACATCCAATGGAATCCCGGGGTTTGCAGTTTAGGGAGAGGTCCCTCCCTAAATTGCAAACCCCAGGATTCCATAGGATGTGGAATGTGGAATAATAGCACTATAACAGTCTAGTGTGGAAATGGCCTTAGTCTGAACATTTAAGAAGCTATCCAGTGTGCTGAAGCTCTTTTGGGAATAGGGTTCCCAAAAGTCTAAGTACCTTGGCTAGTTCAAACTAAAACCCAGACTGTATGGATATCCCCCAATAATATGGAATCCTCTAGCCACCACTGCAGGCCATCTTGTGTTAGGCTTAGCCTTGCGTAAACAACCTTTTGGATCATAGATGAAGAACAGATGATGCAGTGGCGGCAGCCGCTGCTGCTACTGAGAACTCCAGGGATGGGAAGGTGGGAGAAAAATAGTTAAGTAAGCAAAATAAGCAAAAGCTTTTACGTGCAACAGAATACCTGACACTTCCCCCTGTGCAGAAAAGATTTTGCCAGCAACAGCTTCGGTTCTTAGGCTGCTTTACTAAGGGTTTTTTTTTTTGGTCCTGTTTTTTACAGTACAACAAAACAAGGACACAGTGTGCATACCATGTCCTGCAGGATACTTCTCTAATGTGTCTTCTGCAACTGATGCATGCAAAGCGTGGACTAAGTAAGTGACACACACTGTCACCTATTAGAATAAAAAAGACTGAGGATATCTCACTGCTTGTGTTTATTGTTTGTGTTTAGAGACATTGAAGTTAGCTGTTGAAAATTTATTTAATTTATCAGTTACATTTATATCCTACCTTTTATTCCAATGACCTCAAGGAAGCATACATGTATCTCTTGACCCCAGCCTACTTTATCCACACAACAACGTTGTAAGGTGGGTCAGGGCTGAAAGAGAATGGCTCAGAGTTACCCAGTGTGAGCTTCACTGCTCACTGCGGATGTCAATCTGGATTGCCCAGATCCTAATCCAGGACTCTAAACAACAACATCAATGGAACCTAACAAGTTTGGCATAAATGTGTATAGTTCTCTTATAGAGCTTTACTAGATATTGGAGACACATCTGGAGCCATAGCTCATCTCATTCTTTTTTCCTTGTAGCACTTTTCTAAATGTAACATATTACATTATATCATGACACTATATGTATTGCCCTTTTACCACAGTACACCATTAGTTGTCAACTCTCAGGGAATGATGCTATAATAAAGTCACATCACAGCCACTCAGCTCAGATTCTCTCATAAACACATTTTTAAGCACTCATGGCAGCAGGATAGAAAATTTGTTTGAGTTTTAGTCCAATGCACTGAACCAAATTTGGGGGACAGGGTTCAACTCCATCCAGATCAGATTCACTGCCCTCCCCCTACCCGACATGAAATTTACCAGCTGATCTTTAGTTAAGTTTTTAGTCTGGTTATTCTAGTACCAATATTTAGACTGCTGACAGGTCCATCGCATATGATGTGTGATAAACAAACTGATCCAATGTTCTCCTTCCTTCCTTCCTTCCTTCCTTCCTTCCTTCCTTCCTTCCTTCCTTCCTTCTTTTTCTTTCCTTTCTGCATTCTTTCTGAAGCTGCACAGCTCTGGGAACTGAGGAGAAGATCCCTGGGAACAGCTGGTCTGATGCAGTTTGTTGGAAGCAACTGAAACCACATTCAAAAGATGGTAAATATAATTATATAGAAACATAGATGAGACAGTAGCAGCAGCTGATATTTAAGCAAAAAAAAAAAAGGTAATCAGATTTAAGTTAACTTTCATTTTGACTTCACTGGAATCAGAGGTGTTGGTGTTTGGCCCTTCAGTATAAGTGTTTGGCCTAGCCCCAAGGTTCTTTAAGAGCTCTTGCTTTTTTTCAACATTAAAATTGATAGGTCGAAGAACAATGCAATCTCATCTTATAATTCTAATCAAAACAGTAGTTATACAGTACTTTGTTTTTGCATGAACCCTAAATCATAATACTAGCTTCCAGATTATCTTTATGCTCTAACTAAATTTATGGGTTACTAAAGAGGAGTGAACCAGCCACCTTTTAGCTTACATAAGTATATAATAGTTCATGAACTACACTTGTATTTAAACATCCAACGTCTGAGATACTGTTTGTTCATTTTTCAGAAACCAACAAGTTATTTTATATGTTGATTGCTCCACTTCTTCTTGTTGCTTTGGTTGGCATTGCTGTCCTCGCTATATACTATCACAATAAGGGGAAAACACTGTTAGGTATGTAGAATCTTATCATGAAATCTTATCATGAAAGCTATGTGACATCTGTGCACTTTCTGTTTAAATCTCCTCATTTGCCCCACTAGATTAATCCTTAAATTAGTTTTTAATGTGCTTTCAGGTTCTGCCTTTTAGCATATTTTAATTGATCTGTTGCTAAGGATTTCTTAAAACTTTTTCTTAAAACTTTCACTATTGAAAGTCTTCTCATAAGCTATGTCTTTAGTCAAACTCATCATGCAAAATATGGTTATATGCCCATGGGTACAGCAGTCCATTGAGAAATTAACTTGTGTGGCAAGTCATTAAAATAAGTGGGAATTGTGGATGACTACTTTCATGCAGTAGATGTTCAGTGTCCATGTGCTGCTTATGTTCTCATCGCCTCAGTCCAAAGCAGTGTGTCCGTTTTGATGTACAAAACATCCATTTAAAAAGAAGGATCCATATCTGCATTTATATTTCTTCGTCCATATGGATTAGCTTCCTGTATTGACATGCCTCCAGCTCTCTTATTAATGATGAAGAACTTCACCTTAGTCCCCATATCCCTAAGAAGTTGTTGGATCAAGAATGTTGGCTTCCATGGAGCTCATCTGTTGATGTTATCATTCACTTAGCTGAACTACTAAAATATGAGTTAGTTTGGTTCTACTAACTTGTGGGACAAAATAGGCTTAAATTCAAACTCTTTGATTTTACTGAGTTGTGAATGAGACTGTGACTCAACTTAAAAGCATGTCAGATTGGTTTAAGTGGTTTTGTGGCCAGCTCTGTAAAATTGTACTACTCTCTAGAAAAAGTCCTTTGGAGACAGCAGAAAACAATAATAGTGCCTTCTGAAAATCAAACTCATAAAAATTTTAGTAGAATCATAGAGGGATCTCTGGTCTGGATTCCTTCTCTTTACACCTGTAATCTTATGTCTGAGACCCATTTACAGATATTTTACCCTTTTTAATTAGGGAGATGCCAAATCTGCAGTCTAAATCTATATAAGGCAGCCATTGAGAAATTTCCATAAATGAGGCTTCTTGGTTCTTGGTGCTGCATCCAAACCTTTGGGCTTGATCAGGTGTCCCCTTTTCCATCATACCATAGTTAAATGGTTGCTCAGTTTTCGTAGGGTGGGTTTTTTCCCCACCCTAAAAAGCTGAAATGTCTTTCCCAAGACATAATTGCTGGCAGGAAGAGCTTTAAGCTAGAACATCCTGGTGGTTTGGTACCACTACTTTACCTTTGGCCCCACGCACAACTGGAATGCAGCTCCACAGGACATCTCAGGAACTGAATATAAGAGTGAAAGAGCTTCTTCACCATGCCATAAACCAAACGGTGGGCAAAATGCAGCCCATGGGACACACATGGCTTTAAAGTGATTTTTGATGCCCCCCTGTGCCCCCATTGATCCTCAGAAGGTTTTTTTAAATGGCATTTTAGTTTGTTAGCTAGCATGCAAAAATTTGGTGGCAAACTGGTAAATGTAATATAGTTACTGGGAAAATGCATTAACTAGTCAATGCCATAGTCAGTACTCTAGTCAGCATAGTATTTCATTATTTTATATGAGGGGTTTAAAATGGCTTTGATCCTCCAACTGTTTTATACTTCATCTCCCAGAACTCTCTACCATAATAACCAATGATGATGGTTTCTGAGAGCTGAAGTCCAAAACATCAGGAGGACCAAAGGTTGAAAATCACTGTTCTGTATCATAGTCAGTCTTATTTTTCCTTGTTGGTATCATAGTTAATATTGTTGTAATTAAAGTCATATTAATGAAATAAATATACTCTTTTAATTAATTTTAATAAGAGTTATTTTTTATTTAATACTAAGAATTTTCTTTATAATAAGTATGAAGTGGGTTGGGAATGATTTTATTTTTTAGTAATAGGAAATAGCAAATGTGATTAAGTCAATATTTAGTGAAATAAAAATAAATCATTCAAGTGTGAGTGGTAGAGCATTTAAATAGTTAACACTCAGAAATGTAATGAAAGTTTTTAAAAAGTTACAAGTCAATCTTTCTGCTGTAAATAGATCTGCCCCAGTAGTCAACCTCCCCGCAACACACAAGTAGTTCTCCACTCCACCATAGCCAGATAACCAGACAGCCAGGTTGTCAGAAGAAGAAAGATACTATTATCATTGTATTTTTATAGTTTTTCCTGATCCTTCGAAGATGTCTTCTTATGATAGGGCTTTTTTTCCCCATAGCAAAGCATGTAACCCATGGAAATACTCTTTTCTTTCAGTGGAGTCAATGAGATTATTATAGTGAACATTTTGTGTTTTCCTTCCAAATCTTCCTAGTGCTAAATATAATTGTTCCTTTGTCAATTCATGTGATCTTTCTTGCAAAAGACTAACCAACCAATCACTTGCACAGAGCTAGATCATTAATAGGTCAGTCATAGCTTATGCCGCATGAGATGGAACAAAGAAACAGTTGATGTGGAATGTTCTATTTTAGGCATAGATGCTCCAGAAAGACATAACTTCCATTTATGCCACCAGAGCTGGAGAGATCCTTGCAGTGAATATTTTAACATAGGTCCTTGTAGAAGATGTGGACTCTTTAAGGAAAGGAGATCTAAAACAAGCAATTTGAGTCCAGCTGGATTTAGAGAATTAAATGCTATATTTGCTACCTTGTAAAAAAAATGCCATGTCCCCTGATTAAGTCAGAGGAAGTCAGTTGCTCTAAGTGTGCTCAATTAGGATAGACTGTGGCCAGTTGGTTAAGATGGGCACAACATTAGATTTTGACTATAATCTCTTATAATCCCAAGCTTCTCTGATTGTTCAAGTGTTGTTCAGTTCCATTAAGAAACAAAACAGTGAAGCCAATCGTATAGTTTCTTAGCAGCCAATCATCACTCAGCTAAGCAGGAGTCTATCATCATTGGTCTCCCACACAGACATAAATTTGGTTCCTGGATGTGCCTTCTGTGTGGCTACTGTGATACTTCATGAATTATCTCAGTCCTTCTACCAACAATAAATTAATCACCTTGACCCTACTGCTTTCACTGAGCTAATATGTTTTGAACCTCAAGCTCTGTGGCAAAACTGATTTGCACAGCAAGTTATATGGTGTATGGTTTTCTTTGTGATTCACTTGGTGGGTGCCAAAATCTAATTTTTTTCTATCTTTGTTTCTCCTTCTAGCAGATTTACAGTACTGGGCTCATGCAATATGCAGACAAATAAAAGGGACAAAGGTGAAGTCTAAGGCTGTACTTATTTCCATGCTGTGTAGTACTGTTTCTAATTTCGCTCTCTTGATTTCCTTGGCAGCTACTGAACTCCAAGTGGTGAAATAAGGTCATACGCTTGTCAAAAGTTCTTCAGTAGCTGCCATACCACATGTGGGAAGGGCAAGATATGGGAGAGGCAAAAGGGAATGGGGAGATTACAAGGAACAGAGAACCACAAAGGGTCTCCTAGTATCAAGCCATGGAGAGTCAAAATTTTGTTCTGAGTAACTTTTCTGCTGCTTATTGAAATCCATAGGATTTCATATTAAGAGATTATCACAGCTATCAAAATACACTATTGCTTTTACTTTTTCCTTAGCTTTCTTGGGATAACAATCTAATCCCTTTTCAAATTAAAGAAAGACTTGTGTGGTGCATTCTGTAGGGAAATCCTTTTCCATTCATTAGATCAGTGTTTCCCAATTTATCTGATGTGGGGGACCAGCAGTTTTTTCCCCTTGTTTGCTAGGAACTGTTACCATGTTTGTGCTCATGGGGTTTTGTATAGAGGAATATTTCAAGCCTAGCCCTACACCACGGTGACTGCACTGCCAATTTGAGCTCCAGTGAGCCTTCAAAATACAGTATGCTCTCCACATTCACGAGGTATAGGGATACAAATCCTTCACAAATGTCAAATCATAGAATCATAGAAATGTAGAGTTGGAAGAGATCCCAGGGGCCATCCAGTCCAACCCCCTGCCATGCAGGAACACCCTCAAATAATCATGAATAGGGTGTCCCCCCTACAGACTTCTGCCCAGCCAGTGCATCCACCCAGGCAGGGGCAGAGAGGCAGGGAACTGGTGATTGGCCTCCCTGGGCCTTAGTGCTGCCTGCACGGGCCACACCTGTACCTGTGGCGGCGGCGGGGCGGTGTGAGAAGCACAGGGAACCAGTGATTGGCCTCCCTGGGCCTCTGTGCCACCTGCACAGGCTGTACCCATACCCGCTGTGGGGCAGCACGAGGAATGCAAGGAACTGGCAATTGGCTTCCCTGGGCCTTCCTGCCGCCCACATGGGCTGCACCCATACTGGCGGTGGGGTGGCACAAGGAGCGCAGGGAACCAGCAGTCAGCCTTCCTAGGCCTTCATGCTGCTCGCACAGGGCGCACTTGCACTTGGGGGGCAAGGAAAATGGGAGGAGTAGGTGGGATGGGAATGGCGTGCAGTGGGAGAATGGGGGGCAAGCAGGCACCTCGCAAATAATCAAATTCATGAAAGTGAAACCTGCAAATGTGGAGGGAGAACTGTAGTTATCAACTGTTGTCTAATAAGAGCTCTACTTTTTTTTAAAAGCAGTGTTTTCGTTCTTTGCAGGATTCCTCTTGTGATACCTTTGTAAATGGAAATGTGGCATGTCCTGCTGGTCCTCTGCTATTGAAAGGGACATTTTTGCAGGACTTTGATGAATATTCTTTTTCTAAAGATGTATGCTGCCCACATAGACATATTGTTAGTGGAAAAGATGGCCATGATGCAATCCACTATGGGCTGGGTGAGGATTTCCCAACACTCTCTCTTACAACCATGTCTGTAGATGATAACTTTAGGCAGATTCCTATGGAGGATGAGTATATGGACAGAATCTCCCATGGCCCCCATTATTTACCTTTACTTAGTCAACCTGAAAGCAAACCTGTGTCACCTTTCTCAGAGCCACTGGAAGTAGGCGAGAATGATAGCTTAAGCCAGTGCTTCACAGGAACAGAAAGCTTGGTGGAATTTGCAAACTGCTGTTGTTCAGACAGTTCCTATGGAACGGACACCATCCATGCATCTTCCTACAAATGTCTGCCAACCTCTTGTCATCATTTTGCCTGTAGCAACATGAGGGATATTGATAATCAGGAGACAAGTGATGTCCTGTTAAAGCCTGAGGAGACATATGGTTGCACTGCTACAAAAACATCTTGTAGAGGATCCCCCAGCAAACATGGCTATGCTGCTAGTTCTTTGAAAGAAAATAGCCCTTCTCCATTGGACTCCCCCTCACTGAATCAGCCTGGTTCTGCACAAAGCACCAGTGTCAGAAGTGACCCATTTGATGGAAGTGGCACAAAGAGTCAGAATGCAAAAAGGATGCCTGAGTCAAACTGCAGTATGTCGGATGCCCCAGCAGCATCTGGTAAGCTCCCCCATCCTATAAATGTCTTCTTGTCTTGCATGCCATTGTTAGGGCTGGATATGTATTATCAAACATCCACATTTTAATGTTCCTGTCAGTGAAATCAGATGCAGAGGGACATAAAACAAGGGATGGTCATCATGAACTTCCTTGGGATTCTCAGTTAGGAGGCATGCACTTACCTAGATAGACATTTTGTATGACTAAGCAAAGGCATTATTCTGTACCTATACATGATAACGTTTCGTCTTAGAAAGTTTCTAGTCCATGTGAGAAAGGGAAAATAACATCACTTTACCATTGAATTTCCTATGCCCAAGATAATGTATTTCTTCTTCTTTGTCCTCCTGGATTTTCCTTCAGATTTTTTACACCAATACTTTTGGCAACATAAAAAGATTAAAATGTTTTATGGGACTTTTTAAGATGAACATCCATGTTTGGTTTGTCCCCTTTAAAGGAGACTCCAGCTGGACAATTCAGATTACTATACAGAGTGGTCCTACGCCTAAAAGCCCCCTCCATGTCCACTAAAGTCCTTCTCCAGTTGCCCTTACTCCCACTTTATGTGTGGCAAGATGGATAGCACATTAACCCTTACTTCTTCAGTGTTTTCTCAGTAAAAAGTTGTGTTCCATAAAGTTGCTTGTTGAGCTTCTAGGAGACTTACTATGCCATTGAAATTTTTTCTTGAGGGAGGATAAAAGTCAAAGCTGATGCCAAAAAAATATCAAGGGGAAGATGGTTCCCAGAGTAGTTGTTTCACTTTTTTACACACATATAGAGAGAGACAGACTAAGATTTGCCCTGTTTATTAATCTTGCAATTACTTTGAAGGACCAGATGTGTAAGCCAGGAATTTTTTTAAAAAAAAGCTTTTCTTAATTCTGGAAATGGTCTAGACCCAGCAGGGTCACATGCTGGTGCCAGTGGTTTCTCTCCAGCCAGCAAAGAAACCTCCACTTTCTGGCATTCTCTAACTCTGGCTAGCTAGCTGGCTGGCCAAATATTGTGGTGGCAGCGGTGAAGGAGAAATAAAAAGCAGATTCTTTCACCCATCAAACTCCAGTGACAAACTGAGAATTACAAACTGAGCAGATGAAAACATTAGTCACTGTTTCTTTTTTAAAATAGGAACTCTCATTATGTAGTATTTCAGCCTTCTCCAGCCTAGGGCCCTCCATATATGTTGGGTGGGAACACTTGGGAACCTCTGGGAAATAACAGTTTGTTGCATAATTATGTTGTGTGCATTGATTTGTATGCTGTATATTAAATATCCAAAAAAAGGTATAAGAATCAAAACTGTTTGCATCCTGATTCTAATTTTTTTTCCAAAAAAGTCCTACTGCTTTCAGAGGTTGCAGCGCTTTAAGGTTACCCCATGAATCTCTTAGTGCAACAATTCTCTACATATCATATGTTGTTTTATACCAGAAGCTAACAGAGATTCTGGGAAACTTCATGAACACTTTTCTAATCAGATAACCAGAGTCTGCACTTCATATTTGCTTCATTATTGTTCTTCTACTACTCCATGTGTTTGCCAGAGGGGAAGAGACCTATTTGTGACATGAACACTGGAGACTCCTGTGAGGCTTAGCCTTGTATTGGGAAGTGATGCTGTCATGATACTCTGCTTCTTTGGGTGGACTTTTCATGAGCATGACCCACAGAAAAAGCCTGCAGTCTTCATGCCTTCCTCTACTTTTACAAGAAAAGGGTTTCAGGAATCTGAGACAGCTAGGTCCAAACAAGAAGCAGTGTTGTCATTGCTGTATTTCAGGGCCTAGAGGGTATTTGTCAGCCAGTATTAGACCTGCTCTGGGACTTAATTTGACATTTGTATTAGGTTTGGTGTTGTTTGTTGTTTGTTTTGTTTTCCTATGAATTATTTCTGAACCTCACTTTAGGGAGCCTGTCCATTTCTGCCAAATTGTTTCTGTTGTTTTCATTTGACCATGATCTTATGGATCAACACTTCATTTCAGAGGTTCATAAAATGTGCCATAAAGGTCTTAGTCATTACTGAAAAGATCAACTAATTTCACTTAACTGGCTCAAGGACTGTGCTTGGTATTTGTCTGTCAGAGCACAGATGGGCCACAGGGGTTATGGTACTTCTCTAGTATAAAATGGGAGAAGGCTGGAGTCATCTCCTGCCTCTTCACCATAGCTGATGCAGACTTATACTTTAACAGAGGAATTGTGCAGGTACAGTTTTGTGCAGGTAGAGCCCACCACAGAGACACCACCTGATCTTTTAACAGCAGTTAGAAATCAGAGGTGGCTTATGTGATTGTGTATTCTTCATCCTCAAGATGACCAGAATAAGCATCGTGGATACCTTGATCTTCATAACAATTAACTATAAAGAAGAGTCTACAACAAATCCTTTATGAATTCCATCCATGAAAGAAAAAGAAAATATAAATCGAATGCATGCATGCATTTTGTTTCCAACTGTTTTGGCTTGTGTGTGTGCATGTGCCTTATCAACTTATGGCACTACTATGAACTTCATAGGGTTTTCTTAGACAAGAAGTACTCAGAGGTGGTTTTGCCAGTTCCTTCCACTGAAATATAGCCTACAACACCTGGTTTTTGTTGTTAGTTTCCCATCCAAGTGCTAACCAAGGCTGATCTTGCTAGGCTTCCAAGATCAGACAGGATCTGGTACCTTTAGGATATTTAGGCCTAGGGTACCAAATTCTCCTTTTATAGCTAGTACTTATTCCTCTTGGCTCTTGACTCAGTGGATCCTTCTTTCTTTCACAGTGCAGTATTCGCAGAGTGTACATATATGTAATTATATATGGAATTAGTATATCTTTCTCCTTCTCTTCTGATATCCTATAGGAAATGTGACTGGAAATGGCAATTCTACCTTCATTTCAAGTGGACAGGTCATGAATTTTAAAGGAGAAATCATTGTGGTCTATGTCAGCCAGAACTCCCAAGAGGGATCCATGTCTCGTGGATCAAGTGATGACAGTCTGGGGAGCCCAGTGCAAGAGGAAAACCTGAACCGCTGTGAGACATTTGCAGGCAACACTCACCAGTATAAGGAAAAATGTGCTGAAATGAATTCACCTCACAGCATGGTCAGTGATGAACCAGCAAGCACCATGGAAGGATTCAAGAGGACTTCTGGGCCTATTGTTCAGGAAGAAAATCATAAGAGTCAGGACAGTAAACACATCTATAAAGAGACTTCACAACCTGTACAAGAGGAGGGAAAACCAGGACAATTTCTAAAGCAGGCACTGCACTGAGAGAAATTTGTGCCTGCCTTTTGGTTTGTGGCATTCAGTCAGAATGAACACTATTTGCTCACTGAATATGGAATCTGGGAAGGAGCACCAGAGCAACACTAGCAAAAGAAACATCCATTTGCTGTTGACTTGTCTGATTACTTCAACTGACAGATCAGAAGGGAAAACTTTTGCTCTTCTTTGGGGTTCTTCCATATAAAAGCAAATAGAATAGCTTTGGTGCTTTTTGGGACATTTCTCACAATCTTCCAGGAAGAAATTGAAACTCTGCAGATTCATTCACATGACATGTTGCTGTCATTTCAGTGTCCCCAAGGCAGGGGGCTGTGCTCCTAAGAACCTTGTCCATGCTGCTCAAGACTCTAATCTAGAAGCTTGCATTTTGTTATAGTGGTTGGCTCTGGGCATGTCCAAACCTAACATGGAAAAAACACTTATATTTTTTCCTCCAAAGAGATGAATCCAGCTTCCTCATCTCTGCTATAGGAAAAACACAAACATACCACTGATTCAGTTGTTCGTCTTGCCCCTCCCCATGCTTCAGATTGTCCTACTGCCATTTCCGCCCTTTCTTGTAAAAACAGTGCATGTACATTTGTTCATTTAGATGCTCATTCACCACCTTATTTTTGAAAAAACAAAACTGGTTTTAAAGGGAGATACAAATGTTCTCTAGGTCTGGTTTTGGGTAATTTGTTCTCATAGGAGGCAGCATCCAATCAGCACTGTAGCTGGATTCTGCTGCAAAACAAAAAAGCATTTGTTGGCTAGAACTTAGAAATGTTGCTTTTATAGGGCTAGATCTTTCAAGAATTTGCTAGCAAGCATGGCCACTGATCCTGCTGGTTGGTTTATGTTTGGCTGGTTGGTTGGCTTGTTTTTTTTTATTATTGTTGTTGTCATCATTTGTTTTTTGAGACTTGTAACTGAACAGAGTAATTTCCCAAGTTCTGCCATTTTCCCTCAGCTTGTCTCAGAAAGAAGATGGGGATTTTGATCAGTGCATAGGGAGAATGCATCTAGAACAGTTCCATCAATCAGTTATTTGATTTGCTTCACAGCCTGCAATTCAGAATTAAAACAGTTTAAGCAGAGACGGTGAATTCTGCACACGGTGTAAGCCACCTGATATCAAACACTCATTAATAATGTGAATGCAGCTTGTGACTGCTATTAACATCTATCCTCAAGATATGCGTGAAAGAGCTAATTTTTAAAAAGCCTGTTGAGGAAGTAATGGAAAACATGTAATCAATTATCAATCAGAAATTGGAGTAAGATTATTCAGTTTTACCAGCATTTATGTTCAAAGTGTGATTGTGCACTTCCACTGCACATTCTCTAGAATTAAGAAAAGTACTTGTTTGGATGAAAACTCCTAAAGTTGTCTAGCTAGCTATTGCCCAAAAAAGGATAGTTTCAAATATTACCACATATGTAGCTACCTGCAGCTTAGTACAGACTGAGTGGGATGACTTTCTATAACACAAAACTGATATAAAACTAATCTATAGATTTATTCTGGTGGCAGACACAGCGTAAGATTCCAGCTTTTGAGCACAAGACCAGCCTATAATATTTTGCTCCCTGGCATGGAGCAGCAAATGGCACCTTATACCCTAAGTCAAAGTGCAAAGTACCCAAGGCCAGCTAAGTTATTTGGTTACTTGTGGCAGAAGATCCCACACATTGTTCTCTTCAGTTGTAAAAATACAATAGTCCTTCAAGGGATGTACAATTTGCTGTCCTTTTCTGACACTCAAAAACAGAGGGGGCCATCTCACTCTACTTAATGTTAGAACTGGTTCTGCATGAGGTTGGCAATTGTCTTTTCTTTGTCATAGTGGTGCTTCCTGTCGGAAGGACCCACAGTTCTGGTGAGAACCTCAGCAAGATGTTGACATGCTGTCTAAATACATTAGCTTTTTCTAAAAAAAAAAAAAAGGCTTAAACTATATTAATTATTTTTTATGAATTGAGAAATTTGGTCCTCTACTGAATGTTTCATTAGTTAAATTGCTGAAAAGTCTGGATATTAATTACTTTTAAGTGGGGACATGGGTGTTTCTCTCAGCTGTCACTTTAATAACTTAAACCTCTGAACTGCTTAAAAATGAATCTTTCCAAAACCTGTTTATTTGTAGTTAATGATTACTTAATGTTAATATAGTTAATGATTGCTCTACCAATATTTGATTTATATTTCTAGAATTCTAAAACTGCTGTACATCTGAGTTTGCTGCACCCAATCAGCACTGTACCTAGCTGGTTTCTTCAGCTGACTTGCATACCTTGGAAACTTTGACCAGATTTCTGTATTAGCTTATATGTAATTATTTAACTAACTTCTCCTGGCCTAACTTCTCCAAACCTGATGGAAACATCATTCTTCCATGTTCTGATCATCAGCAGAATGAACCTCCTGCTCCCCATGCAACTGATGCCTAGTAAAGTAGGTTGGGGGTAAGTTACAATTGTGGCAGTAGTGTTGAAATTGTGAATAGGAAGTGAATACGAAACAGTTACAGTTAGGTATTCAAAGGAAGGATAATTGCCAGAGGAGAAGGAGGAGGATATGTTACCACTCTTGATAGCTTGATAAGATGATTTGTGAAGTGCTGACCAAACACGGAGCAAGACAGCATATTTGGAGGATGGCTGGGTATAGGTGATCATGTCCATAATCTTCCATCTTCTCCTTTGTGTTTTGCCTCATTCCTGAGTACACACATACACTCAAGCCCAGCATCATCAGTTACTTATTGATAGAGACATCACCTCTGGTGGGGAAACCTCAGAGCGTGAGACAATCCTGAATAATTAATAGTAATAATAATAACTACTACTACTGGGGAGAGGGGGCAGTCCAGTGGACTAAGAGAGCAATCCTCTATGAGAGAAGGCCCCACTGTAGTCAGTGGCAAAAATGCTTATAATGTAGGCTAGTGCCTAGACTGAACAATTCCACATTAACTGCCATGGCCTGTGACATCCTGGAGTTTGTAGTTTGGCGAGAATATTCTCTTGCTCAGAATTTTAAATGCCCCTCCCTAAACTGCAAAACTCAGGATTCTGTGGGAGGGAACTGTGTGAGTTAAAGTGGAATTGTAATGCTATAATTGTGTAGTTGAAGTGTGAAAGTGCTCCCAGTTTACATTACCTGAGCAGTGCAACAGCTGCCAAACCCACAGTTGTTCTTTGTCTATTCCAGTTATAGACCTATCCACCTATGTAATTATGGTTTGTAGATTTATAGACCTATCTAACTTTTATGAGCTGGATGCTCACCACTCCAGTATAGGGAATAAGCATAATAATCATGCTAATAATAAAAATGCATGTGAAAAATATAAAATGCACATGTGTTCACACACACACACACACACACACTGAGAGAGACATCTCACTGAGATACAACAAAATACAAAGATGATCTGTTTCTTCAAGGTGATACAAATGAGTATGAGAAATGGTTTTTCTTGTCTGTTTTGGGTTGTTCAAATTAAATCTTTCCATTGCAGGTTGTCATGTGTCAGGAGCCTAGACAGTCACAAAATGAATCATGCTGCTGCCCTCTGCTGGCCTTCTGGTTCTCAGATGGTTCAGATGACTCATTTCTATGCATAAACTAATATTTAATCATGGATAGGGCTGTCAGATCACAAGGCCTGGTCCTGAGCCTCCAGCTGTTCTAGGTCATCTCCGGGTAGGAGACAAAAGTACAAATTTTTCAGTTGTCAACTTCAAGCAAGCTTCTATTTAGCTTCTCATTTTCCTCCCAGTTGTTACAGTGCTAGGATTCACCTACTGCTCTGCTCTGTATCCACCTTCCAGCTAGAAGCAAATAGCCTAAGTTAAATGTTCCTTATCCCATCTCCTTGAATACATAAAAGAGAATAGTCCCTTCATTTCACCTTGACCTAGAAACAATCCCTTCGCCTAAGATATCTATCTTAATTTCCAAACAGGAAAATATGTTCTTCTTCGTGGTCTCTGTGCCTCACACACTGGGAGTTTTCATGCATGTGCGATAGCGTTCGGAAGATTCTAGAGCTAAGCAGCTTGGCAGGAACCCCTCCCCCATGCCAGGGGAGCCCGCCAAGCCAACGGTCTCTCCTCAGTTCTTTTTCATCCGCCCTAGCAAACGGAAGGTTCTTTGCTTCGCAGCGTCTTTGGCTTGTACTTTGGCTTGATTTTTGGCTTTGACTTGGATTTTTGGACATTGGATGTTGGAATTTGGATTTCAGATTGCACTTGATATTTTCAGTTTCTTCGAACCCCTCTTCCTTTGTTTTTTTTCTTCACTCTTTGGTCTTCTTCGTCCATCTTCTCCAGGAGTGTTCCCCCTCTGGACTTTCGCTCTTCTTCTCAGCTTCTTTCTATGTCTGCACTATTCAAGCATTGTGTTTCTTGCAGGCGTAAGGTCGCGCTCTCCGATGGACACTCGGAGTGTCTTTTTTGTCTGGGGGAAACCCACAACATTAGGGTCTGCTCTATCTGCCAGGAGTTCACGGCCCAAACGTTGCAAAACAGGTTGTCTCGCCTGAAGTCCCATTGTTGGGAGGAGTCCCTGAGGGCAAGGGAGCAAGTTGAAGAAGGATCCACCATGTCTTCACTCCCCTCTTCATCGGCACAACCTGTGACCATGCCCTCTTCGGTACCGGTGGCTGCCGTACCGACGACAACGACGGTACCAGGCTCGGTACCGTCCTCTTGGCCTCCAGTATGACCTTACCATGCATCCTGAAACTTTCCTCGGGTGCGATCGACTTCTAAGGAAGCTCCTGTGAAGTTGTGGAAGCCGCTAACTACAGCTCAGCGTAAGCAATCCCCTTCTCTCAATACATCTAAAGAGAAGGAAAAGAAGGAGAAGCGGGGTTCCCCCTCTAAGAGAGTCTGCCCTCCGACACCACCTCCAACTCAACATCTTGAGGAGGTCGTTGAGGAAATTGGGCTGCCAGAGATAGTCGACCTATCTAAAGAGGCCCCGACCACTGGCTCTGCGGCGCTTTCAGGCCCGCCCGTCCTATCTGCCGTGGTAGCTCCACACGGTCACCTGGAGGGGATGGACCTCCTGGAGTCTGTTCTGGCTACACCTTGGGCCCCCTCTCATCATCGGGCCGCTTCAAGGGACCGTGCCAGGAGGAGTGAGTCTCGATCCCCAGACTGTCGGGAGAGGCATCAATCTCCGTGACGGCAGGAGGCCTATCTGGAGCAGGCCTTGTCTCGGGCCGCTTTTGACTTGCCCGTCTCCTCTGCCTCTTACATAAGGAGGTACGCCCGCGAACACCTTTGGTGGGAATATCCGGGTTCGTACCAGTCCTATTCTCCAGCGTATAGGGACCGGTACCACCCGAACGTGAGGCACTGGTCGCCATACCACAGGTCACGATCTCCCTCCCATGGCGGGTACCATCCACAACACCGGCACTCACCCTCACGCTCGCCCTCCAGGTCTCCGTATTCTGAGAGGTCGCGAGAAGGTTCACCGTGTTACCGGGCTGTGTCACCGCCTCCCAGAGTCACTGCGATGGTGTCTCGCCTGTTTCGGAGGACCAACCAATGCAACCCTTGGCTCCGGCTTTGTCCTCCACCCAGGCCATCCAACACCCAGTGCCTACGGTACTGCCAATCGTCTCTGCCGCAGTTTCCCAGCCGCTCTACCAATACCGCCCATGGTACCAACGATGGTAACTGCGCCTACAGTTACCTTGTTGTTGCCGGCGCAACAGCCGTTGGCGGAGAGGTCTCCTTCTTGTTCCTCTCAATCATACGAGACGGAGTCTGAGTCAGAGGAATCGACGCAGAGCTCCCATGAATCTCCGCCCTTGGCTTTGGGGGACCCCGCACCGGATTCCGCACCAGAAGATATAAAACAGTTCTCAGACATCCTCCTCCGGATGGCGACTGCGCTTGGGCTGGAGGTGTCAGACCCGGCTCCATCTGTCCAGGATCCGGTGTTCTTGTACGCTGACACCCACCCGCCATCTATAGCACTGCTGCCATTTTTACCAGCATTGCAGCAGGTCATGAAACACCCTTGGGCCCAGCTGGCGTCAGCACAGCCCATCCCGCATCGCTTGGAACTCCTGCATTGAACGCAACGGAAGGATGTTGAGTATCTGTTCAACCACCCGGTGCCGAATTCCATAGTCGTGGAGTCCTCCCAGACTAAGGGTGGTAGGAGACCACACACCACTCTGCCGGACTGAGAGGGCTGCCGTTTGGACACCTTTGGCAGGCGGTTCTATTCCGCTTCGTCACTCATTGCCAGGGTGTCCAACACGCAAGCCTACCTCGCCGCCTACCAGCGGAACCTCCTCGACAGGTTCTATCCTCTCCTGGCGCACCTCCCTGAAGATCACCGGGCGAGTGCCATGCAATTCTTCAACGAATCAGTGGCTCTCGCACTCAACAGAGGTGGCGGCCCGAGTAATGGTAGGCTCTGTGGCTCTCCGCCACTTTGCGTGGCTCGGGTCGGCAGGCTTGCAGGAGTCAGCCGCAAGCAAATTGAGGATCTTCCCTTTGACGTCCAGGGACTGTTCCACGCCACTGCTGACGAGGCTATGGACCACCTGGTCAAGGCCTGCTTAACAGGAAAGAAGATGGGGATCCATCAGCCGACCCAACCTCGTCATAGCTTTGGCTCCTGCCCATCATGGCGCCGATCCTCGTCATCCACGTACTGGACACGCTCACTGCGCTTGGCGCCCTTGCGGCCATCGACCCCGTCTTCAACACGGAGACCTCTTTGAGGACGCAGGTCTTTTTCAAAGAAGTCTTTGTCCAGGACGAAGTCCCAGTTTTGACCTCCTTCACGGGTCACCACCACAGCCATTCTTCAGCCTGCCTGCCGCCTTCGAAGATCAACCGAGCCTGGCCTGACATCTCGCCGAATGGTGCCACATCACGACAGACTCTTGGGTTCTCTCCATTGTCCGTCTTGTTTACACCATAGAGTTTCAAGATATTCCACCGCGAGTGTTCTATTCCACCCCAGCCAGCTCGGCTCTGCTAGAAGAGATCCAGTCCCTACTGCACAAGGGCCATCGAAGAACTGCTGTCCTTGGCCAGTACCACCAGCTTCTTCTCCCAGTACTTCACGGTACTGAAATTGGACGGTGCCCTGCGCTCAATCCTGGACTTCAGAGGGGTGAACTCTTACATCCTCCCCAAGAGGTTCAAGATGGTCACACTATCTTCGATCCTGCCCTTCCTTCGACGATGAGACTGGTTCGCCTCTGTCAATCTTCGAGACGCCTATTTCCACATCGCCATTTGCCCGCAGCACAGGCGGTATATACGGCTCGCCGTCGACGGTGCCTGTTACCAATACAGGGTGCTACCTTTTGGCCTCTCCACTGTTCCTAGGGTCTTTACCAAATGCATGGCCCCGGTGGTATTGTACCTGCGAACGAAGGGCATTATGATCTACCCTTACTTGGACGACTGGCTGTTAGTGGCATCCTGCAGGCAAAAGCTATACAGGGACATTCACCACACTCTGACTCTTCTGTCCTGCCTTGGCCTCCGGGTCAACCTGAAGAAGTCGCACCTCGAGCTGGCGAGGGTTCTCGACTTCATCGGAGCCACCTTGGACTCAGTATCCGCCAGGGCATACCTTCCACTGGAACAGGCACGCACTCTCCGCTGGGCCGCATCTGCTGCTCTTGATGCCACGGTGATGTCGGCGAGAAGAATACAACAGCTTCTCGGGTACATGGCTTCAACCACAGTGGTCACTTACCTCTCTCGCCTCCGTGCCTGCCCCCTCCAACACTGGTTTGTCAGGGCCTTTGATCCGCTCCTGGATGACCAGAGGCATCTCCTCCAAATGCCTCAGCAGGTGCATCGCTTCCTGCTCTGGTAGCTATCCTACCATCATCTGATGTCAGGGATGCTGTTCCGGGAACCGACTCCTCGGCTCACGGTGTCAACGGATGTCTCCCTCTTCGGATGGGGAGCGCACTGCGGCGACCTCAGAGTGCAAGGCCACTGGATCAACAATGAGACCCACTTGCACATCAACGCCCTTGAGCTCCTCGCCATCTGGAAGGCTCTGAGGGCATTCCGCAACTTGGCCATCGGCTGCACCATGCAGATCCTGTCAGACAACACGACAGCGGTTTGCTACGTCAACAGGCAGGGAGGGACCTAGTCAACCACCCTCCTAGACATAGCCCTACAGCTCTGGAACTGGTGCGTGCCACTCCTAGTCCACCCAGTTGCGGTGCACCTGGCAGGCCAGGGGAACACCATGGCAGACGCCCTGAGCAGGGACACCTATCACGAGTGGTCCCTTTCCGATGCGGCTTTCCAGCTGATACTAGACTGATGGGGCAAACCGATGATCATTCTCTTCACCAGCAGCCGGAACAGGAAGTCTCCCCGGTACTGCTCAAGAGCCAGCCTAGGCTAGAGCTCTCTCGGCGACACCTTCCAGTTCGAGTGGACCGACGGGCTCCTCTACGCATTCCTGCCGTTCCCTCTCCTGGGCCGAGTGGTTGCCAAGATCCTAACGGACCAAGCTGACGTTGTCCTTGCAGCCCCATATTGGCCGAGACAGTGCTGGTTCAGGCCCCTGTTCCAGGCCACTTGTGGTTGACTCCTCAAGTTCCTGACGACATCGGATCTCCTGTCGCACTCCAACGGTCTCGTTCTCCACCCGGACCTGCCACTCCTGGCCCTCCACGCATGAAGGATAACGCCTTAGAGGATCCGACCATCCAGGATGTCTTCACCGCATCCAGGAAAGAATCGACACGCCGCAACTATCACTATAAGTGGCAGAAATTCATCACCTTCGCGGAGGCACATCGTGAGCCGGTATCACCTGTTAACCTGCCCACCGTGCTCCATTTTCTCCTCCACCTTCAGCAGCAAGGGCTCGCATTTCCATCCCTGAAGGTCTGTCTCGCCACGATCATGGCCTATCAGCCACAAGGGTCCCCCTTGGCAGCTCTCTTCAGGGACGGTACCCTTAAGCAGTTTATGAAGAGCCTACAACACCTTTATCCACCGGTGTCACCGCCACTACCGCCTTGGTCGCCATCCTTGGTGCTATCGCAGTTGACGTGACCGCCCTCCAAGCCCATGGCAACTGCTGATGACAGGCTCCTGACCATCAAGACTGCTTTCCTGGTAGCTGTCACCTCAGCCAGGTGGGCAAGTGAGCTGACAACACTGCGATCTGATGAGCCTTTCCTTGTCTTCCACTGAGACAAGGTAGTCCTCGCCCTGACATTTCTTTCCGGCCCAAGGTGGTATCACACTTCCACCTTAGCCAAGACATCATCTTACCTACCTTTTACCCAGGCCCAACTACACCTCTGGAGTGCTCCCTTCACTCCCTTGATGTTTGTTGGGCCTTGGCTTTCTACACGCACCAGACTGCACCCTTCTGTCGCACACCCCACCTGTTCGTGTGCCACAGTGGGCATCAAAAAGGCCAGAAGGTGTCCACCCAGAGGTTTTCCAAAGGGGTGGCCCAGACCATTCTGCTGGCGTACGAATTGGCCAAGCAGCCTCCGCCAGCTTTCTTGCGTGCTCATTCCACTAGAGCTGTGGCTTCTTCAGCAGCTCTCCTTCGAGGAGTGGACCTGTAAGAACTCTGTTGTGTGGTGATCTGGTCTCAACCTTCGTGCGCCACTACAGACTGGACTGCCGGTCCCAGAGAGATGCCCAGTTTGGACATGCCGTCTTGTCTTCTGTTCTTTAGGACCTGATCCACCATCCAACTGGTAAGCTAAAAAAATCTCCCAGTGTGTGAGGCACAGAGACCACGAAGAAGAAGAACAGGTTGCTTATCTGTAACTGTGGTTCTTTGAGTGGTCTTCTGTGCCCTCACACACATCCGCCCAGCCATCCCCTCTTTCAGGTCCCTAATTGGCGGACTCCAGAACTGGCTTGGTGGGCTGAGCATGCTCAGTACCAGCATGGGGGAGGGGTTCCCACCAAGCCGCTTAGCTCTAGAATCTTCCAAACGCTATCGCGCATGTGCAAAAAGTCCCAGTGTGTGAGGGCACAGATGACCATTCGAAGAACCACAGTTACAGGTAACCAACCTGTTCTTCCGTGTGTGTGTTTAAATGACAAGCAGTGAGCAACTGTGGTTGGCACTTGACACATATGTGTTAAGGACAACACCAGAGGTCTCTAGGTACCAGATATCTCAAGGTACAGGATGATCCCGAACTGGCAACCCCAGTACTTGATGCCTACCTACTGCTTTTCCCTGCATCCAGCAGCATTCAAGTGAATATGAGAGACCACCTTGAACTACATTTGTAGAGATATTCTAAACATTGTAAGAGCATATGTTTACAGTGCTATACTCTTCCTCCAAAACAGTCATTTCCATTGAAGTCAGTAACATAGGCTACCTAAGACTAAAAGTATGTGCTATTAAGTCAGATGTCAATTTACGGTAACTCCACAAATTTCATAGGGTTTCCTTAGGCAAAAAATATTCAAAGGTAGTTTGCCATTACCTTCCTCTGAATATAGCCTACAACACCTGGTATTCCCTGGCAGTCTCCCTTCTAAGTACTAATCAGGCCAACCTGCCTTAGTTACTGAGATCAAATGGGATTTGGTGCATTCAAGGTACTTAGGCATTTTAGTTATCTTAGACTAGATCAGGTCATTTGCCCAAAAAGTCAGGGGACACTTTCGGTGCTCCAGATGTTTTGGCTTCTACCTGTAGATGTGCAACCTCCTTCTCATCCTTTTACCCAGGACACATGAACAAAGCTGTTGTTGATTCTGACTGAAAGTAGCTCCTTGGAGTCTTAGGGAAGAATATTCCCAAGTGGCATCTTCTGCCTGATGCTTTTTAAACAAGGTACTAAGAATTGGGTTTGAAATCTTCTGCATGCAAAGCAAAGAGTCTACCAATGACCTCTAGATCCTTTGTAGGGATATCCCAGTTTTCTTGAACACCATTTCCTGTAGAAATATTAGGTCCCAATCCAGAGAAGTTGGTTGCCTCTTAAAACTCTACCACTTTTGCAGCCCTGCCTCTTGCAGTCTTGTGACCAACTTCTGATTGACAAACTGATAGATACAGATCGTTGAGAGGGAGCCAGTGAAGTGTTACGGAAAGACTCTGAAAGACCAGGGTTTGAAACTCCATTCAGCCCTGGAAACCCGCTAGGATGACCTTGGAGACAACTCACTCTCTCAGAATAAATCTTGCCAAGAAAACCCTGCAATAGGTCAGATAAGTCAGAGTGGACTTGAAGGTACATGACAACAATAGATTAATGGACAGACAGACAGATAGTATCAGGGAATAATAATAATAATAATATACTTATTTCTATCCCGCCTCTCCCCATGGATCGAGGCAGCGAACAACAATAATGCATTAATTACATTAAAAGGATTAAAAAACATACCCAATCCTCCCCACCCACCAATCCACTCAAAACCAACCCCCTAAAACACACAACAATTAACAACAATCAACTATTAAAAGAGCAGCAAAACAGTTGGTGGGAGGCAGTGGAAGTACTAGTCTGGGAAGGGCAGCTTGGGTAAATCATAGAATCATAGAGCTGGAAAACACCAGAAGGTGCCATCAAGTCTGATCCCTTGTGATGCAGGAATACATCAAAACATTCCCAACAGTTGACCACCCAGCCTCTGTTTAAAAACCGCCAAAGAATGAAAGACCACCACACTCCAAGGCAGCATATTTTACTGTTGTACTGCTCTTACAATCAAGAGCTTCCTCCTAATGTTGTGATGACATCTTCCTGACATTTGAAGCCATGGTTCCATGTCCTAGTCTCTGGAGCAACAGAAAACAGGCTTGCTCCATTCTCCATGTGACATTCCTTGAAATATTTAAACATATCTATCAAAGCACCCCTTAACGTTCTCTTCTCCAGGATAAACATACCCAGCTTCCTTAGTTTCTCCCCATAGGGTTTCTAGGCCTTCTACCATTTTAGTCGCCCTCCTCTGGACATATTCCAATTTGTCAATATTCTTCCTGAACTGTGGTACCCATAATTGGACACAGTATTCCAAGTGAGGTCTGACCAGATCAGAATAGAGTGGTACTATCACTTCCCTTGACCTAGACACTGCACTGTGCTCCTATTGATACAGCCCAGAATTGCATTGGCTTTTTTTAGTTGCCATATCACACCATTGACTCATGTTCAGCTTGTGGTCTACTAAGACTCTTAGATCCCTTTGACCTGTACTGTGGTCATGCCAAGTGTCACCCATCTTATATCTGTATATTTCCTCTCTCTTGCTCTCTCTTGAAATTTATTTTATTAGTTTCAGCCCAACTCTCTAATCTGTTAAGGTCGTTTTGAATTCTGATCCTGTCCTCTGGGGTGTTAGCTACTCCTCCTAATTTGGTGTCATCTGCAAATTTGATAAGAATACCTTCTATTTACTCATCCAAATCATTGATAGATGGTGAATAGCACTGAGCCCAGGACAGAGCTCTATGGATCTCTCCTAGTCACTTCTCTCCAGGATGAAGAGGAGCCATTGGTGAGCACCCTTGCATTCAGTTGGTCAACCAATTACAAATCCAAATAACAGGAGCATTGTCTAGCCCAAATTTTACTACCTTGTTTGCAAGAATATCATGAGGGACCTTCTCAAAGGCCTTACTGAAGTCAAGATATGGTATATCCACAGTATTCCCTTCATTCACCAAGCCAGTAACTCTATCAAAAAAGAAAGAGAGAAGATTAGTCTGACATGTTTTTGAGAAAGCCATGTTGACTTTTAGTGATCATTCCTTTCTAAGTGCTTACAGACTGTCTGTTTCATAATCTGCTCTAGAATCTTTCCCAATAGTGATGTCAGACTGACAGGGCGGTATTGTTTGGGTTCTCTCCCCCCCCCCCGCCCTTTTTGAAGTTGGGACTTCTCTGATTTTTCCCATTCTCCAGGAATTCTCAAAGAGTATTGGCAGTTCTTTTAATACCTTTGGATATAGTTCATCTGACCCTGGAGATTTGAATTCATTTGTAGTAACTAGATATTCTTTTACTACCTCTATACCTATACTGTGCTGCATTTCCCCTCCTGCATCATCTGCTCTATTTTCCCCAAGCAGAGCATTGTTTTCCTTTTGGGAGGCAAAAAAGGTGTTGAGTAGTTCTGCCTTTTCTCTGTCCCCTGTTAGCATTTCACCATCTTCTCCACGCAGAGACCCTACCATTTCCTTTTTCTTTTGCTACATATATAATGGGGGAAAAGCCCTTCTTACTGTTTTTAACCTTTCTAGCAAGTCTGAGCTCATTCTGACTAGCTTTTCTGACTTTCTCCCTATACTTGCTGGCTACTTGTCCGAATTCCTCTTTGACAATTTCCCCATTTTTCCATTTCTCATATAAGTCCCTTTTAAATCTTAGCTCCATCAAACATTCTTCAGACATTCATCTTGGATTCTTTAAACACTTCTCATCTTTCCTTCTCATTAAAATCACATGCAATTCTGCCTTCAATATCTCACTTTTAAGAAACTCCCATCCATCATGAACTCTCTTCTAATATTACTAACCATGGGATCATACTCAGTATTCCCCTAAGGTTACTGAAATCAGCTTTCTTAAAGTCTAGAATGCTTATCTCACGATGCTGGCTTCCCCTTTCAACTGTACAATAAATACTAGAAGAACATGGTCACTTCCACTAAGGATCTTGCCACCTCCACCTCATTAACCAAATCATCATCATTGGTTAGGATCAAATCTAAAATAGCTGTTCCCCTTGTTCCCACTTCCTCCTTCTGGACTATGAAATTATCTGCAAAGCAAGTGAGAAATTCTTTGGACCTGATACTCTTGGCAGAGTTCAACTTCCAACAAATATCAACAAAAATCTCACATTACTACTATTTCTGAATGTTTTGTCATTGTTGCAGATGCTGAGCTTAAAAACAGAGGCTCAGCAGAATAATCTGGCACGTCGACAGAGGCTAGACAGTTTAATCTCTTTCTTACTGCCATTCCACATGATACTGTAAAAGATAACATACTTGTGAAAATATATGAGACTTTTCAAAAACTACCTTGATCCATTTTTTTAAAAAAGACATTTACGTTACCTGTAAATAAGTACATTATGATTATTTGGGTTTTCTGGGGCCTGATAACTCACCTAGTGGGTAAGTTTTTAGTGCCTTCTCAGGAATTGATTTAGAACAGTACAGTTATCACCCACATGCAAATCTTGTTCCAGCATTCCTCCAGATGAAACCTGAACCTACAACATCACCTGCTACGGCAAGGGTGGGAATTATGCAGCCCTCCAGATGTCATTGGACTATAGCTCCCAGCATTCCACTGGCTATGCTAGTTGGTACTGTTAACAGTTGCAGTACAACAGCATTTGAAGAGCCACATGATTCCCACGCCTGGGCTAGATGCCCATTTGAATGTTAGCAGGCTCCATCTCCTCTTGGAAGAATGGGAAACTATAGTTGTGTAATCAAGGTACACTAGATCCTATGACGTACAGGAAAATTGGTTGAAAATGATGTACAGATGGTACCTTTCGCCTGATAGAATAGCTAGGGTGTATAAATGTACTAGTAACCACTGCTGGAAACGTGGGGAAGCAGGAGGTACTTTCTATCCTATGTGGTGGGGATGCAACTGTGCAAAGAGATTTTGATATAAGATCTAAAAAAAAATTAAAAATTACAGATGAAGATTGATCTAGAGCCACAATTATTATTATTAGGCCTCTCTAAATTTGGTCAAAAGGAAAATAGAAAGATTGGAACATTATTCTGGCACATGTTAACTGCAGTCAGAATAGTCTTCGCAAGACATTGGGGAGCCAGTTACATCCCCACTGAACAAGAATGGATGGAAAAGTTGGTTGAAATCACTGAAATGGATAAGATCACTTACATATTAAACAGGAAAGTAAATAGTAAATTCTGTAAAGACTGGGAACCAGTCAAACAATATCTTCAGCCACAAATTGGGGATACAAATGTTATGGGATTTGATATCTGAATATCTGATAACCCTATAGCTGTGACTAAAATGGATTGGGCCTACTTGAATTCAATTTTTAATTAGTGTCTTTTGTTCAAGAAGTAACTATTTCTAAGGAGTATGTAATAATATCCCAAATACTTCTTTTTTTCTCCTTTTCTTCTGTTAAGGACAAGAGGGAATTTCAGCAGGTGTTGCTTGTCACACAACCAAGTAACAAGCAACACCTGCTGAAATTTGTTCTACACTGTCATTAAAGGCACAGGAATCCTACAGAGCCATTAAAGTACAGAAGTGACAGAGACATACAGACCTCCCCAAGAGTTCATTTGGTATTTAATACTGACATAAATTAGAGTTAAAAGATAAGCTTTATAGTAATTAATTATGCAGCAGATGATATGCAAGAGAGACACATTTCAACCCTTTTGTTGATATGGGTCGAGCATCTCCTCACAGGCAATGTTAGAATCAGGCCCCTAAACAACTAATTCTACCCAAGCCTGTCCGTGGCTGGTCACATTCATCATGCAGATGATACCAAATTGGGAGGGGTTGCTAATACGCCAGAGGACAGGATCAAAATTCAAAATGACCTGGATAGATTGGAGAGCTGGGCCAAGGCGAACAAAATGAAATTCAACAGAGAGAAGTGTAAGGTCCTACACTTAGGTAGAAAAAATGGAATACAGAAATATAGGATGGGGGACACGTGGCTGGATAGCAGTACGTGTGAAAGGGATCTAGGAGTCTTCATAGATCACAAGCTGAACATGAGTCAGCAGTGTGATGCGGCGGCCAAGAAAGCCAATGCAATTCTTGGCTGCATCAATAGGAGTATGGTGTCTAGATGGAGAGAGGTACTGGTACCACTCTACTCTGCTTTGGTTAGACCCCATCTTGAATACTGTGTCCAGTTCTGGGCACCCCAATTCAAGAAGGATATTGACAAGCTGGAGCAAGTCCAGAGGAGGGCAACCAAAATGGTGAGAGGCCTGGAAGCCATGCCCTATGAGGATAGACTTAGAGAGCTGGGGATGTTTAGTCTGCAGAAGAGAAGGTTAAGAGGGGACATGATAGCCATGTTTAAATATTTGAAGGGATGCCACGTAGAGGAGGGAGAGGGCTTGTTTTCTGCTGCTCCAGAGACCAGGACAAGGAGCAATGGATTCAAGCTGCAGGAAAGGAGATTCCACCTGAACCTTAGGAAGAACTTCCTGACAGGGCTGTCCGGCGGTGGAATCTGCTGCCTCGGAGTGTAGTGGAGTCTCCTTCCTTGGAGGTTTTTAAGCAGAGGCTTGATGGCCATCTGTCAGGAGTGCTTTGAGGGTGTTCCTGCATGGCAGGGGGTTGGACTGGATGGCCCCTGGGGTCTCTTCCAACTCTACATTTCTATGATTCTATGATTCCCCATCCCTGGCTAAATGGGGCCTCTGAACTGGAGTGCACACCCTCCAAGGCAAGTTCAATAGATGTTTGCCTTTTTTTTTTTTAACTAAGAATCCTCCTCCTCACACCAGCTAGAGTCAATGGGATTTGGTTATACAATAGGCCATCCACATTTGTTAGGGATAGGGACATTGGATCCTTGCAAATGTCAAAAAATCACAAATAATTCTTCTGGCGGGTGACCTCCCATCATGCTCCTGCTGGCTGCCAGTGCACACTGGCAGCAGCCCAGGGCATGCAGGGAATAGTCAATTGCCCACCCTGCAGGTTCCTGCTGGCCTCCTCTGCAGTACCTATGCAGGTGGTGGCCCCAGAGTGTGCAGGCAACGGGCAATTGCCCCTCCTGCATGTCCCTGCCAGCCACTGCCAGCATGCCCTGGCAGGCAACCAGGAAGGGAGTGCAGGGAAAGGATGATATCCCCCTCCCTGCCGCTGGGCAAAAGGCCAGGGAATGGGAGGGGGAGAATGGGGGGGGACAAAACCCAAACTGCAAATAATAAAATCCGCAAAAATGAAACCTGCAAATGTGGGGGGCCTACTGTATTTTTGTCCCCAATGGATTGTTTTAGGCCCAGGAGAGGCTTTTCTTTAAAAATGAAGTAAACAGTATTCTGGCTGGAAAAAAGCCTGTCCTAAGCCTGAAAAATGTTACCACACTGGCCCTCAAGACACCAAAGGCAGATCATATTTTTCTATTTCAAAGAAAGGAAGGAAGGAAGGAAGGAAGGAAGGAAGGAAGGAAGGAAGGAAGGAAGGAAGGAAGGAAGGTTGGTTTGAGGGATAGCTAGAAGCCTCAAAAGTGGCCTTGGAGGCTGCAAGTAGCCTGAGGGCCACACTGCTCACTGCTGCATTAGACAGAGTCAGGTGACTGCTTTCAGTGACAGAGGGTGGGGTAGAGCTCCGGAAAAGTAACATTTTCCTACAGAGTAGATTCACAACATCCCTGGCATGGAAACCACCAAACGCTGCTGGTTCTATTGCATACCTTCCTACTGTCCTTTTTTGGCAGGGACAATCTCAATTAATTTTCTGCCATCCTACTTTTTCAGCTGCTTTTAAAATGGCTCAGTTTCTCTTTCCTCCCCCCACTTCTCCCTTTGTCCCCGGCTTACTTCAGTTGTAGCAAACTGAGTTCAAAAGGCAAAAGCAGTTTGCACCCAGCCGACCCAGTGGGAAGAGAAGAGAGGCAGAATCTTGCCCTTCCCAGTAGGCAAAAGCAAACTGCTGCAGCTTCTCCTAGCTTGTCTGTTCTTCCTCAGTAATAACTTTTGCCATCTTTACCACCCTCTCGTGTTGATTAGCCACACATGTCCCAGCCTTTATCTGTGAACTGTTGGAGGGTATGCTATTGTCATGAGTTATTATATCATTTAAATCAGACTTTGTTGCTAAACAAAGCTCAGAGAAAGACTGGGCTTTAGTAGGAGAGAACTAGTGCTTGTGGAAACTTCAAATGGGGATGGGTAGGGAATGTCTAGTTTTTCCAATAGTGTTGGACTCCAGCACTCATCATCCCTAACCAGCACACCCAGTAATCAAGTATAACCAAATATATTATCCATCAACATTTTGAAGGCCAGACCTCTGGAATGCATCTTTCACAATTTACAAGAGCTTATAAAATATTTATGAACTAAGGATAAATCAACAAAATATGGCATCTCCAGCACCAAAGTGAAACAGATTCTGCCTACAAGAAGAAGAAGGACCATTGGTAAGCTGTTGCATATGTACCTTCGTTTAATGTCAGCAAGTGATCGCTCTGGAATTCAGGGGATCTGAGAAGAACCATAATGATCTCAACTCTCCATTCAAAGACAACATCACAAATTGCCACTGGTTGTGCTCATTTGATACTGTGCTAGTAGCTGTTAGTAAGTGTTAGTAATCTTTTTCTGGTCAATGTGATGGCCGATATCCTAGAATGTACTGTTCCTATTTTAAAGTTTTGGAGGCTTGATGCTGGCCCACCTTAAAATGTGGTATAAAATTAGGATAGTTTTTGTGTATCAAGGTGTTCCTTTTCCAAATAACTATGTTAGAGACAATTTAGTTTATATCTAAGACCATTTCCTCACTACACTGTTATAGTGCTATTATTCCACTTGGAATCCTGGGACTTGCAGTTTAAGGAGAGGCACTTAGAATTCTCAGCCAGAGAGCTCTTTGGCCTCAGTAAACTACAAGCCCCAGAATTCCACAGAAGGTTGAAAGTGGAATAATAGCACTATAATAGTGTAGTATAGAAATGGCCCAAGAGATCATGGAATTCAGTTATAATATAAACATTCATTTCCTTCTTTTTGGAAATGAATTTTTTAAAAAAGAAGGAAATGAATTAATGAAATGCTAATGATTTGTAGTAACAGATATTAATAGATATAAGATTAAAGTAATAAAGACAATAGATAATAATGGATGTGTAGATGCACAGAAAATATAACTGAATATATTTTTTGTTTATATAATCTATAGCCAAACAGAACAATATATGAAGGTTGATGTTGTTGTTATGGTTTGTTGTTGTTGTTTGTAATTGTTTTAAACAAGAATTTAATAAAATTTATTTTTAATTAAAAAAATTCATTTCCTTCTTTTTTAAAAATATTATTATTAAAAATACATACATAGTCCATAAAGCATGTCATTAAAGTCCAACCTACATAGACTAAAACAATAGATCCTTAACAATAAGAAAGAACTGCAATTACTGTCATGAAATTGCAATCACTGTCATGAAAGCCTTTAGTCACAGTAATCTAAAAGAAGACATAAAAAGACCAAAGAATGTCTAACAGGAAAGTTCTGTCTCAGTTCTAAGATCTTACCATGTCAACTAACATGTCCTCAGGCTTCTGATGAGTTTCAGATGTTGGTAGAAGAAGCAGATATTCTCACAATATCACAGCTTGTCAATATACTTTTTAAAATCCCATGAATGTAATTAAAAAACAACAACAACTATAGAACCAGTTTGGATATATCGTAGGAATTATTATTTATTCATAACTTGAGTAAATAAGTTACTATTTACTCATAACTTGAGTAAAAGGCACTTAGGTTGTCTTTTGTGACATACAAGAAAAGGCATGTAAATTTGTTGTTCAAGTGGTCTTTTTACTTCCTATTTTCTAAAGCAGCTGTACATCCCTCAACTTCCAGACACTCCCCCAAAAAATCTGTGTAACACAATTTAAATAGAGTGGGGGAAGAAAAATTGCCTCATACATTTAGGGGCCTTGGGAGGGGGCTGACTTGTTTTAGGCAGGGGAGTCTTTTTCTAAACTGGAAGTGACGGGGTGAAGGAGGGGGAACTTGCGCCAACAAGAAACATCATGGTCCTACTCCTGTTGCAATGGTGCAATCGATGATTGACACATGGTGTTCTTTTTGTGTGTGTGAAGAGAGCAAAAGTACAGCTCGTGAATCTGTGCTCCCTGTTCTTGAATTTGAGATGTCACAATATGCTTCATGTAGGCCAGAGTCAGGCCAAGTGTGGCACTGAAGCCTCATGTCCTTCCCAAGGTTGTTTTTGTGGCCCTCAACCTCTCCAGGTTCCCCAGAGTGATCCTTTTGTGGTCCCCCAAAAGAGTAAATTGACTAATGCAAATGCCTCCAGGAGTGGGAATTCATCTTTTCCAATAAGTAGCAAAGGCTCCCTGTTCACTTTTGGTTTAGGGGAGGACGTGGCGTCTTTGGCAGTCCGTGTAGGCCTCAAAAGGGACTCGGGAGCAGAAAATTGGCCCCTGGACTCACTGTAGCTGCCTACGCCTTGTGTAGGTCATTCTAGATCTAAACCACAACACAGTAGAGCATATAACTGAGACAAATCTTTTTAAAAAAGAACTAGCTGTTTCAGCATAAGTGTTTCTTTGTATCAGTTTCCGAGCACAATGCATTTTTATTTTCAGGAAAATTCTGCTTTCAGCAAATGCTATTCTTTTTTACGGTGAAATTCAGAGGCTGTTTGAGACCCTCCCCAAGAGCCACATCATCACAAAAGCACACTAGTACTTTAGTTACGCAGGTTGCCCATTTTATGAGGGGAATGGGCTCAAAATTATTTTTAGTCATATGCAAATTTGTGCAGATTTAGTTGATCAAATCTAATTTGCTCTTGTGAAAGTCTGGGCTCTGAGCCATATGCTATAGCTGTAATTACTGCTTGCTAAATGCAGTCCTGATGAAGCCATGCTGTGGTTCTTGACATGGTTTATTGACACATCTTCAAAAGAGTGTAATAGAAATGGCCTTTGATTTTGAATTATAACACAGACTGTTGGAATTCAAGTAATCTATTTTAGATGGGTTTTCTTGTGTGAGAGAAATTGCTCAGCAGGGATTTGTCTAAAGTTGCGCAACTTGAAGAGCTCATGACATACACTTAAAAGCTCAGACAGAAAGGAAGAATTGCTCCTGAGATAAAACATGTATTCAGGGAGCACAGCCAATATAATTAACAGCAACACATTTCTGTTAAGGAGTCTGTTTGCTATGCTCACTTATCTCAGTTCTGCTTGGAAAACCACATCAAAAAGAAAGGTGCAGCATTAGAACAAGAAAAGAAAGAATGAGAAAGAAAAGCATTTTTTTTCACTCTAGTTTTTTGTTTGTTTGTTTTGTTTCTTTAAAATAAGGAATAAAGGCTGGAATCCTGTATAGGAGTTAATATCTTTCTAAGTGGATTTACACATGCAGGAATTAGAATCAGTCAGCTGTGTAACATCTATATCCAGTAGACGGCTGCTGTTATGTTACTAGATAGCAGAGTTGACAAAGTGTCCAACACACATCACACACTCTTGCTGGTGTCCTGATATGCATCTTCACAAGTCACTAACAGTGTTTCTTGGTGCCTCTGCTACTTAGCTAAGCATACATAAAGTTATATTAAGTAAAAGGTGATACAGGATTCTGGTGAAAAATATTACCCAATTTTTAACTTTTTTTGGCACATTCCATGGGAAATACCTATTTTAAAAAAAGTCTCAGTGTAATACATACAAATACTCAAGGACATTGTGCAGCAAAAGACATGTTTTGTGCAAAATACAGTTTTCTGTGCTAAATTGAGGGGTGTACAAATTAATTTTTCAGAAGCACCTAATGCAAAAAAAAAAATGTGTATAATCTCATAATCTCACCCAGCAAAGACAAATATTTTGAAATTATTAATTCTTGCATGTGGGAAATAAATGAAAATTCACATTCCTAGTACAGGTCACCTGAACAAGACTTGAAAAGTATTACCTGGTTACAAATAAGAAATTATTTAATTAAGTCCTTTAAAAATCACAACAGTATAAATATGTTACCTTATTGTAAGGGATAAATAGTTAATTCTCTCTGCAGCTTGTAGTTATTTCTCTGTGTTTGTAAGGAACTGTGGGAATAGAAGAATGGAATGTGGCTCACTTCTGGTTTGCAACATTTGAAGATTACTAGAAGAATGACCTATTGTGGTGAAATGGGAACCTTTGTACACATCTGTTTCCTTCCTTGAACATGTGATGACACTGTACTGGAAAATGTATAAATTGTTGTGAACTTAAAGAGGCGGGACTCTCGATCTTTGGAAGTTATTCCACCAAGACCAGCCGACTCTATCTCTTATTTCTGCAACATAATTTGGGGCCTCGCCCAGGATAGAGGGGCCTTTTGCCCTCTCAAAGCGGCCATTGCTTCCTCTGGTATCTGGGCCCCATCAACAAGGGCTTGGGCGCCCTCAACATTTTTGTTGGACGGTCTTTCTCGTGGGGGCGGCGGGCCCAGGGGACCGGTTTTGCCAGCTTGGGAACCCAGGACGGATTGGAAACTCGACACAGACACGGCCCTTAGGTAAGTGCCTCCCCGCAAAAGTGTGTATACTGGGGAGAAGAGGGGCTTGATCATCCCCTTCAGGACCTGCACGAGTATAGTAGTCCTGGGGGGGGGCTACTGAAACCACAGGATTCCTTAAAAGGTTGAAAAAAAAGGAGGGAGGCCGTGTCATTGATGGATGAAAGGATGTGTGCGTGACATCGCAGTTCCCACAGCATACTGTTGAGCTTCCGGGTGCCTGGGTCAATGCGTGAGATTGACTGTTTAACCCTTATTGTGTCGGACTGTGGGACCCCTTACCCACAGTCCAACCCCCCTAACCTACTGTGTGTCGTTCTGAGGAGGAAGATGGGTGGGAGAGGTAGCTGACAAACCCCGCTCCAATGTATGTAGGAAAAACTTCAGGAAAGGGTTAAGTAAACTCCAGGAAAAGGTTAAGGAGAGACTTTACTTTTCAGCAGCTCCTAGCCAGGTTTCTCTCCGCTTTCTTTTTTTTCTCCTCTCCTGTGCTCGGAGCCACTTCACCCCCTGCAGCCCCCCCTCCTCAGGCTCTAAGATTCAGATTTAACCCTATAGTTGCTCTTTTTAATGGACTAGAAAGCCCATTTAGCCAAGAGGCTTGGCCATAGCAGAAATTAAATCAGTATGTTAATGAGAAGACAAACCTCCTTTAGACCAGGGTTATGCTGTAAATTGACAGGGAATAGTGAATCTATACCCTTTAAAATCAAGGAAGAAGGAATTAAGATCAGAAGAAGAAAAGAGGAGGTTTGATCTTCCTACCTCCTCCCTTTCTCTCATCGCTCAACCTCCGTTTTAGGAATCTCAGGCGTTGCGCTTTGGCTCCCCCTTTCTCCTTTGAGGCAAAGCTGCCAAAAAAAAAAATCCTCATGTGAGCAATTGAAGGCTTTTTGCCAAGCAGACTTTCATATGGAGTGGCCCAAGCCCAGCCTCCCCAAAGTATGCTGAAAAACTTCAAGAAAGGGTTAACTTACAGAAAGCAGGCTTCTTGGTTCTCACTCCCTCTGTTCCTTTGAGCCCTACCAGAAATCAAGCAGGAAGGAGGGGGAGAGGGGGGGATTTAGGAATGAGTGAGTTTTGGATTTTCCTCCTGTCACTTTTACAGGGGAGATGGATTTTTAAGGCTGCAAAACTCTGACTTTGTGTTTTTGAAAAAGCAGTTGGCATGAGGAACCCTGGACACTCTCATGGTAATTATAGTAACTGAATTCCGCCCCCCACCCCGTTGCTTGCAAAATTTAAGGAACAGTGTAGTAAAGTTAAGGTGCTGATGAAGGATAGAACTGGGAAGGAGTTCGGCAGGGGTCCAGTAGTATTAGATAGCCCCCTTAGAGGAACCCAGTGCACCACCCCCAATGGCACCAGCCAGCAGGCACCATGTCCAAGACGACTACTGAAGCTCCAGCGGCAACTCTTTGGGAAACAGCTAAGCCCGCCCGCCTTCACCCGTTTCTTCACTCACTTGCCCGCTCGTCTGCCTGCCTGCCTCCCCACCAAGGAGACAGACCGGGGGGCAGTGGCGGCGGCAGCGGCGGCGCAGAGGAATAAGAGCCGCGGTCAGCGTCTGCATGTGTGGCGGATGAGAAGAGAGGAAGAGGAGAGAGCGAGACTGGTAGGGACTGCACCAGCCACAGGCGTGCGACATCATGAGGGGAAAAGACTTCCTGGAGGAAAAGTGACGGCTATGGCGGGCTCCCCTCGGCCAAGGCGCCCACCAAGAAGGCCAGGAAAGCGACGGGGGGAGGATGGCGGTGGATCGCCAGCAGTGCCCGATGCAGAGGGAGTTGCAGCAGCCAGCGGAGCTGAAGCCAGCAGCAGCAGGAGCAGTGGAGGCTGCCCAAGAGTTGTGGGCAGCAGAGACAGCGACAGGAGGGCGGCTG
This sequence comes from Ctenosaura bakeri, assembly GCA_948474755.1. Lineage (NCBI taxonomy): Eukaryota > Metazoa > Chordata > Lepidosauria > Squamata > Iguanidae > Ctenosaura > Ctenosaura bakeri. Next base: position 27,585 of record CAOLHI010003619.1, on the reverse strand, counting down.
ATAGGATGCAGCCGAGGCTGGGTGGGGAGGAAGCATGGCCCCCCCAACGGCAGCGGCTCAAAGCCCCGCGAGGCCTCGGGCCCCAGCGTGATGGAGCTGTTGACAAAGGCGGTGGCAGCATACAAGAAGTGCAACGAGATGTCGCTGGCTGCCCTGAAGAAGGTGCTGGTGGCCTCCGGCTATGACATGGAGAAGAACAACAGCCGCATCAAGCTGGGCTTCAAAAGCCTAGAGAGCAAAAGGCATGCTGATGCAGACGAAGGGCACGGGTGCCTCGGGCTCCTTTAAGCTCAGCAGCACCAAGAAGCCCAAGAAGGCGGCAGTGGCAGTGCCACTGGGGACCCGGCTAGCCCATTCTTGCCATCACCCCCTGCTCTATATCCTGACTTGTCAGACCTGAAAAGGGGGATCCACCCCCCCTTCCTTAGTCCATCTGATGTTTAGGATTTTAGAATTGGGCAGAAGATAAAAGCTGGAAGCACTAGAGGTCCATTTGCATGAAGACCATCAACAAGCTGCAAGGGGAGCTGATTTCCGTAGAGGCACTGAAGGAGAGGGAAGCCAAAATGCAGAATGAGCTGCAGGGCTTCCTGGAGGTGGCCAAGACCCGGAAAGCAGAGCTGAGAGGATTGGTTCAGCCGTGACTTCACTGCAGTTCATTCCTCATCTATGTAGACCAGTCTGGTCGGGAAACCTGACTGTATTGGCTCAGCAAACCAAGGTGCCTGTGGCCAGCTGTCAGGTGAAGACTAAGGAGAAGTTTTGTCCGTCTTCCCACAGACAGAGACAGGCAGGGACTTGGAGCTGTGACATCTTGGAGGGAGAAGTTGGCAGCAGGAGCATGGAGAACACAGGGCGAGGCAGAGTCGCTGGCCAAGGCAGTCCAGATTGCGAGGGGCCCACCAGTTCCCGATAGAATGGCAGCTGGTAAAGTCTCTGGCCAAGGCAGTCCAGATTGTGAGGGGCCCACCAGTTCCTGATAGAGTGGCAGCTGGTAGAGTCTCTGGCCCAGCTGCAGGAGAAACTTTCTGCCCAAAAGAGCAGCCAGTGCACGCAGACAGCACGGCAGCAGAACCAGGCAGAGAACCTGAAGAGTCAGCTCCTGGAGCAAGTGCAGGAAAATGAACAGGCTTCATTCTGTGTGGGGTGGCACAGACCTGGAGAAGCACCGGGACCTCTTGGTGGCTGAGAATCTGCATCCAAAGCAAGAGGTGAAGATGTGTGAGACACAACTGCAGGAGCTCAAGAAGCAGCCGGCAAAGTGTGTGGGCTGTGAGACAGCCAGGAGACCATCACCAGCCTCAAAAGCCCACACCATGTAGGCTCAAACAACGGACCTGCATTCGTCCGCAAGATCATCAAGAATTAGACCACTGCTCAAGGAATCACCTGGAAATTACATTGCACCTACAGACCTCAGAGTTCAGGAAAGGTGGAGAGGAAGTATCAGATCCTGAAGACACAGTTGTCCAAATTGTGCCAAGAAATGAGGCTGAAGTGGCCGGATGTTCTTCCCATAGCCCTCTTTAAAATAAGGCATAGGATAAGATGCACACCTCACTGAACCACAGAGTTGTCCCCTTTTTAGCTGATGTATGGGTGATCTGCAGCCAATTTGAGTGGATTAAGGGGAGACACAAAGGAATTGGGAAACACAACTCTACAGGATGAGGTTAGCGCATTAGGAAAAGCTGAGTAAGATGAGGGAGTGTATGTTAGAACAGCATCTCCCCTTCTTATAGATACAGGTACACCCCCTTCCAACCAGGAGACGAGGTATGGGTGAAGGATTGGAAAGGGGAGCCACTTGGTCCTGGGTGGAGGGGACCCTACCAGGTAGTATTGACAACTCCCATTGTAGTGAAAGTGGCAGGGTTGAAGCCTTGGGTGCATTGGACTAGGACAGCGGTTCTCAACATGTGGGTCGCGACCCCTTTGGGGGTCGAACTTTTCACAGGGGTCGCCTAAGACCATCGGAAAATACGTATTTCCGATGGTCTTAGGCTCCATTCCCTCCCTGGTGGTGGTGCGCAAGTGCAAGCCATGTGCTCACATCCTCCTGCCCCCTTTGGCGGGAGCGTGTGCAGCTGCACGCGCTCCCACCAAAGGGGGCAGGAGGACATGAGCACATGGCTTGCACTTGCGCACCACCACTCCTGGGCCTTTTCCGCATGTTACCTTATCGCGGAGGTGGGGGGTGCCATTCGCGCAAGCAGGTTCTTGCGCAAGGCGCTCTCTTCACTGCTCCTTTGTCCCGCAGCTGGCTTCCTGGTCGCACGACTGCCCCTTCCTTCCTTCCTTCCTTCCTTCCTTCCTTCCTTCCTTCCGCCCTTCCGCCCTTCCGCAGTGCAGCCTGGGAGCTGTAGGCTGCGCTGGGGGTGGAAGCGCGACCGGTGCACCTGGGATGACGTACCGCAGGGCAGGTAAGTGTGCGCGGGCCCCAGGAGCATTGCGCAACCGCACAGCATTTTTGACTTAGAGCCAAAAATAAAAAAAAATCTGTGCATGGCCCGCTTTAGGCTCGTGAGCGTCGCGTAAATGGGAGTGCGTCGTATAGACCACCGCTCCCATTTACGCGATGCTCGGCCCTCTCGCAAAAGAAACTGCGTGCGAAAAGGGCCCTGCTATGGCGACGCTGCTGAGCCCCCCCCATCTTCCCTGGGTGGTGGTGCACAAGTGCGAGCCACGCACTCGCGTCCTCCTGCCCCCTGTTCAGAAGGGACTGAAATCGCTCCCCTTCTCCGCTACTGGGAGAACCTCCCGTCTGACGGGCCAGCTTGGGAGGGGCGGCGGCAGCACGAGGGGCAGGCCCCCTCCTCACCACGGCCCCTGCCCCACTCACCACAGAGGGGGGCGCTGCGGAAGGGCTGGCGGGCCACAAGGCTGTGCTTTTCCAGGGGGGCCAGCTGCACCCAGCGCAAAAGACAAAGGCACTGGGATTCCTCCTCCCCCGGCCAGGGTCGACACTCTGGAAACTTTTCCCACACTGCCCTCCCAGCGAAAACGAGAGCGAAGCAGAAGCAGAGCCTGGGGGAGTTCTCGGAGTTTTTTCCTGGGGGAGATGCACGGCTCCGCTTTCCCTCCCTGCCCCGCCCCCCCCTCCGTTCCTGGCCGGTGAGGCAGCCTTTGCCGGGGGGGGGAGGCATTGTAAATAACAAATAAATAATTTTATGGTCAGGGATCACCACAACATAAGGAACTGTATTAAAGGGTCACAGCATTAGGAAGGTTGAGAACCACTGCACTAGAATAAAAAGGCCCAGTCTGACTGGACTGTTGCCCCAATCCCAGGGCAACCTTTGAAGCTGAAAGTTATCAGAAAGCAGTAAGGAAGACTGGGACTAGACCCTACTGTGTTCACATACTGGGAAGCTGAACACCAAGTGCACGGCCAGATCCCCATCTGGAGAGGAAAAGAAGATTGGGACTAGGCCCTACTGCAGTTGCTACCAAGGACACACTGTTCTATGTAGGACCAGATCCCGAATGTGGGAGACAATATTGTGAGTTGGAGTAGGCTTAGGGGGAGCAGGAAGTCTGGGCTATATACTGTATCACTTCAGACAGTAGTTCTGTGGATTTGGATGATATGTGGACATGGGGATTGTTGTTGCTGATGGGGGTGATACTGAGCCAGGGAGGCTGGGAGATGAATCGATTCCATCAGCTGGTCAATCAGATCTTGAGCACCCTGGATGTCAATAACTGTTGGGTATGTTCTCATGGGCCAAGCACACACATGCAAGGGTGGCTAGTAATACCGGCAAGTACCAGGAATTTAACTGGATGGAATGGTATCTGCACTATTGGCTCTCTCTCAACTGAAGGGTTTCACCCCCACAAACAACCTGTCGAGGCATGGGATAGACAACTTGGATGGCATCGGTTGAAGAGAGTATATGATGAAAGCTTTGAGTATGATTCTGACAGCACATACCTAACTGAGGGTGAAAGATTTGGAGCCATAATGTTCCCCATGGCAAGAGTTGCCCTTAGCATAAAATAGTTTTAGACTATCCCTTCAGCCGTGAGGGAGGCTTGTGTGGGTGTGGCTAAATATCACAAGTTGTCATTATGTTAATGAATCTAGAATAGTAGAGACAAATGTGGAGAAAATACACACTGTGGTATCTAATATTACATGGTTAACTTCTTGGCTCCCAAATTTTACCTGGTTGAAGACACTGTTTGTAGGATTGCTGTTTGTATTAATGATAGGGCTCATGGTAATAACACCTTGTCTGTTAACTTACTTCCAACAATGAGTAAAATAATGGATGGAAAAGCTGCTGCTTATGCTCTGATGGCACAAACCAAATAATTATGCTTAAATTGCTATATAGAATTTAGCATAAAGGGGGGGAATGTAAGGGATAAACAATTAATTCTCTTTGCAAACACTTAATTCTCTCTGCAGCTTGTAGTTATTTCTCTGTGTTTGTAAGGAACTGTGGGAATAGAAGAATGGAATGTGGCTCGCTTCTGGTTTGCAACATTTGAAGATTACTAGAAGAATGACCTATTGTGGTGAGATGGGAACCTTTGTACACATCTGTTTCCTTCCTTGAACATGTGATGACACTGTACTGGAAAATGTATAAATTGTTGTGAATTTAAAGAGGCAGGGTTCTCAGTCTTTGGAAGTTATTCCACCGAGACCAGCGGCTTAATAATAAAGGCTTTCCATTTTTCGTGGGTCTCTGTCTCTTATTTCTGCAACATTATGATTGTTGCTTATTGAGGAATAACATTATCCCTTTTACATTGTGACTTTTAGTTCATTATATAATTATAGGATGTGACTTTACTGAACTGTGGAAGAGGAATATCATATGATTCATGTGAGGACTTAGGTACTGTTCTGAGTGTCAAGGTGACTAAAGTGAGGAAGAAGGAGAGAGTGTTTTTGTATTATAAGTAACTTGCTTGTGGCATCCAGATGTTTTTAAAAACATCTTGATAGATGGGAAAGAACAGAGTTCCTGCTTAATAACTGTAATTATATGATAACTAGCTACATCTGCTATGATTACTGACACAAATTATTTTTGAAAAGCAGCTTTACAAAATTGGATCCATAAAACTGAACAGCACAGATCCCCAATGGTCTAAGTAATGCACACATCTGAAACCACACTGTTTTTTCCTAGTAGATAAAACACATGTGCATAGGTAACACCACATTGCTTACTTACTTACTTATTTATTTATTTATTTATTTTAAATGCTTCTATTACATGCTTTACCATTCAGATTTCAGGGTGGCTTACACTGCCTGGTTTACACTATATCTTTGTAGGCATGACTACTCATGTCTAAAACCTACAGCATTTAAGGTGCCTTGCTTCCAGATGAGGTATCAAATTTTGTGGGCATATTTGTTCCAAGTGTTTTGGTATCATCCTCACATAAAAACATTTTGGCAAGGGCTATTACAGATCATGAATGATATAACTGGATACATTATTTCCCCAGATCCCAAACCTGTATGACTTGATTACCTGATGGATTTATTTTCTCAATAAGACATATCAACCACCAGCTTGCTGATTGCAGTTCATTTAATGATAGATTTATACTTAAACTAGCGTATTTATCTGGCATTGCCTGGGTTTTTTATTTTCCTCTTAAGAACTCATCAAACTGTCTTCTCCATTTCCTGTAACTTTGCTCCATATTTCTCAATGGAATCTGTATTCAGAGTTATTTACATACACAGTTTGGGTTCCTGAGGGAGTACACTGTCTTCCTCCTCCTTGCTGCTAGGCATTGTCTCCATAGTATGGTAGACGTGCAGTTTTGGGTCAGCCTAGATGACCTCTAGGTGTGAAAGAAAAGCAGTTAATTTCCTCTGTAAATTGAAGTCCCTCTGTGTTTAAAGGAGACAAAAGAACTTTGTGTAATGGAATGTTATCAGTTTGGCTTGATGTGCTAGCTCTTGGCAGTGTTACAGAAGAATCGCAACATTTTGTAGACACTCACTGGTGGGAACCTTAGTACTCATCAGTTTCTTTTCTTGAACATTTGATGTATTTGTACTGGAGATGTACAAATTGCTTTGAATGTAAAGAGGCGGGGCCCAGACTTTTGAGAAGGATCTCACTGGGACATTGTGCACAATAAATCTTGGGACATTGTGCACAATAAATCTTTTTTCTAAAACCGTGGGTCTCTATCTCAGTTCTGCTACAATAGCAACTGGCCTATTCCAGTATCTGTAACTTTTCCCCATAGCCTCCAATCCAATCTGTGTTCTCTGGTGACGTTGATGTACTGGCTTTTGATTTTTTTTTTTGCTTTCTGTTGAATTTATGCAATAACTTTGTTTCTCTGGAAGCATTTTTTGTTTTGAATTTCAACTTTAAGATTCCTCACATATGGAACCCATACAATCTACTGTGTGAGGCGAAAAGACTTTGTAACTGTGTTGTGTATGTCACTTTAATTTTTCTCACATATGCCTCCCAAAAGTTTTCTGGCATCCTTATTGATGGTAGGCCTCATCTCCATAGCAACCAGCCTAAGGCCCAAGAGCTCTCTGGCTGAGAATTCTAAAGGCCCTTCCCTGAACTGCCAACCCCAGGATTCCATGGAATCTTCACAGCCAGCCAATCCTATGAGGTCTTCTCACCTCACTCAGCCAATCATATGCTGATATGGACAAACAGACAAACGTGCAGACAAACATTCATTTTTATATAGTAGATTGTATTTATATGTACTACTACAAGTATATTGTTAGGATTGTGGACCTGTTTGTGTCTTTTTCTGCCCACTTAAAAAAATTCTATTTATTTTCCCTTTCAAGTTCATAATTGTGAATTATTATGCATGTTCAGCTGACTTTTCATATTTATTTTCCCCCTTCAAATTCACTATTGTAATTGTTATGCATTTTCAGGTGACTTTTCATATTTTAAACAACTGTATCAGTTGGAAAAAGGTGAACTAGATGTTTCACAGTACACTTCCTGGCAACTATAGTAAGAAAAAATATGTCACAGCAGTCAGGTCCAAACCTGTTTTCCTCTCTGCGGAAAAGTTTTATACAGCTGAAGTCTTGTCTGAACTGGTTCAATGTCATACCTTTCTCATGCTTTAACAGCACTGACCCAGGCTTCCTGTATCACCAAGATGTTCCAGACTGACTTGCAGTAACTGTGCAAGTAGTAGAGGTTGTGACATTGTTGCTTCTGAAGTTTCTGCCCTTCATCCCACTGCTTTTTCTATTTTCTAAGGTTCTGCCTAAACCACTGCTGCCACAAATCATACTGCTTTCCCTTATCCCCACCTCTGCCATCAATGAAAGGACTTCCTCCAGTCCCACTGCTGTGGCCACCACTGTGGGGACCTATCCTAGGGGCCCTCAAATTTTCTGTGTGGACTATTATGCAACTTCTGTCTGTTACCCTGATTTCCGGGGGTCCTAGGGGTCCCGGTCACTGAGTCAGTTATTTTGAGTTCAGGGGGGTTCCTGTCACTGTGCTCAAAACACAATATGGGGAAGGAAAATTAGCTTGAGCACAAGTTGGTAAAGCAAGAGTCAGGGTAACTTAACAGGATCTTAAAATCCAATGTATACCAGGTCAGGTCAGATCAAAAACCAAGCCAAAAAGATCTAATAAATGATTTTTACTTTATTTTTATAATTTGTCAGTCACTGCGCACTTACACACGTTCACACTCACTCACATAGAGCCTAAAATATAATAAAAGGGGAGGAAAATTGGTAGGGGATTTTAGAGAGGGTTTCAGGGTAATACTCCACCTGATCCAGACGTCCGAGAAGGCCAAATTAGGAAAGAGAGTGAAGAGCGGTGAAACACAGCACGTGTGAGGGGGCTGAGGGGGACGTTCGGCAACAGAGTGACAGCAAGCCGGGGGGCAAGCAAGAGTGATCCCCCAAACCGCTTAAAATGGGGGGGAGTTATAGGGAAAAATGTACCTGGAGGGCTAGTCCTTTCCCAGGGGAAACAATAGAAAGAGGGGCTAGATCAAAGCCCTTAACGATGGACATCTCCAGCTTGATGATTTGCGATGGTTTCTGAATGTCTCTGCCAGAGTAGAACAAAGGCATCAGCAGAGTGGAAGCTGCCCTCATTTGGCAACCTGATTGTAATTCTATCGAGCTACCATTTCGGGTCAGGGAACCACTTGTGTGCTTGATGGTTGGACTGTCTGGAGGGTTCCTTGGGGCTACGTGACAGATTAAGTCACTGACCAGACCGGAATTTTCCTAATATCAGCCGTTCAGCTGCTCCTGCCTACATGCTCGTCCAGTGACCCTGTCAGACATGTGGAATGATTTCTAATATTAGCCACGTGGAGATATCAGTTTGATGTTATGGATTAATAAAGTGTAGACCCCAGGAGAGAGCCATTGACCACAGTAACATGTCCCCATTGGTCACCATCTCTCCTTATCTCCTGCTGCCACCACAGACACCCAATCTGAACTCAGTATTTATGTACAGTCCTCCCTTCACATTTATGGGTTTGACCTTCACGAATTTGATTATTCGTGAGGCATGTGCTTGCTTCCCCCCCCATTTTCTTCCTCCCATCGCTTACGTTCCTCACCACAGGTTTGTGAGGCTTGTATTTAAAATGGACATTTTTTCCTTTCCCTCTCCCACTGCCGAAGGCATGGCCTCTCTGCCATGTGGCAACACATTCTTCTGTGTGTTTGATGCTGATTGGTCAGGTGCTCTTTTCTCAAGATGGCCGCCAGCAGTAATTAGAACTCCAGAACTCCTCTCTTCTCTGAGGAGAAAAGCTGTAACATTTTATTCCCATCTCAAGGGGGTTTCTTTTCCAAACAAAAAAGTATCCCCCTCTTCTCCTATCATTTCTCTCTCTCTCTCTCTCTCAGTTATAGCATACTCTAAGATTTTTTTTTTAATCGCAGAGGAGGAAATATGCCCTTCAAACTAGACAGCCACCTCAGGAAATAATACTCTGGTTTTAATAATCTTTAGAAAAATTGTAGTGTAAATCCAAGAAATCACTATAAAGACCACTGCAAAAGAATGGAATGAGCAGATGCAAAGATAACAGTAACTGGAAAGGCCCAAGAAATTATATCACCAGAATTTAATCTTCTTCTAGGCCAGTCTGGAAGAGCCATTGGTCTCTGTGTCAGTAAAACAAACTTAGCTTTATTTTCTGCAGACTAATATCCATCTTAGTTATGTTCTTCCTCAATCATCAGTACACCGATTTCAGTGGAAATTATTTCTATATAATCATGTTTAGGATTGAAACCAATGATGATGGTATAACTATTACATTTCACATACACCCTGCCTTGCATGTACATTTTTATTTACGCATTTATTTCTAAACATTTATACTCCACCTAATCTCCTAAAAGTTCTATCCAGTTTGCAAAAAATAAAAATAAAAATCAGTCATGTAACACTGAATATCATCCTTCCAATTTATGTTATAGCATAAAGGGAAAGGCTCGTACCTCATACATCCATTCAATACATCAACATCATACATTCCATAACATAAGCTAATTTCTTATTATACTTTCCATTGAATTACAACTTTCACTGTATTTCGTTCAAGTGTGAGTTACAGCTCACTTTGCTCCCATTAACAAAGCTGTAGGGTGAAAATTTTTCATTGGAAATTTTTGCAAAACCTGTTTCTCCTCAGTTGTCTGGGCTGTTGGTCTTCAGTGATTCCTATCAGGTGGGTTAAATATACGATATGGAGTTCAAGTTATTCTTCTAAAGAGAGAAGCATTGACAAACCCTAGTGGTCAGAGGAATAGGAATGAACCCTACTATGCTTCTCTCTACTCCAGTGATAGATGCGAGGCTGACTGAATTTATCCATAATGAACTATAAAGGCTGGCAACATGATTAGTCTGGCCATTTCCGCCCAAAATTGCTATAGTGCTATTATTCCACTTTCAGCATCCTGTGGAATTCTGGGGTTTGTAGTTTACTGAGGCCGAACAGATCTCTGGTTGAGAATTCTAAATGCCTCTCCCTGAACTGCAAACTTCCATAGCACGTTGAAAGTGGAATAATAGCACTATAACAGTGCAGTGTGCAAAAGTCCTCTGAGATTTCCCTCGGATGGAGCGGGAAGCTCCTGATAGTCAACACGGAGCTCTTAGAACTAGGGGCGAGGCGACCAGCCAGTCTACTCTCCGATTGGCTGGCACGGACGTTCGCCTTCTATCGCGCCCTCTCACGTCTCTCCCTCCCTCTCCCTTCCCACCCCTCCCTCCTCTCGTTCAGTTGAGTTTGCGCTGACCCAGCCAGGGGAAGAGGAGGAGTAAAGTGGCAGCGTTCGTGACCTGCGCAGTCAAGCCACCCCATCCGCCCCCGCCCCTGCGCGGCACGCGGGCCTTCACGCGTTCCCTCAGCCGCCGCGAGGAGGAGCGCGGAAGGCCGCCGCCGCCGCCGCCGCCTTCTCCTCGGCCAGTGCGGTCGCCCTCCCTCTGCTCCAGTCAGTACTTCCTCCTTCGAGGAAGGGTGGGGGAGGCAATGAACGGCGGCTCTTGACGACGACGACGGTGGCGGCGGCGCTGAGCCCGCCCCATACACTCCCTTTTCTCCTCCTCCCCCATCATCCCGAGGATGCTCAAGATGAAGCTCCCGGTGAAGCAGCAGCAACAGCAGCCGCGGCAGACGATGAACCACAAGGGGGTGGAGGAGGAAGATGAGGGGCCGACGGTTGGACCTGCGCTGAGGGATGGCGGCGGCCCGGCCTGTCACTCGCGCCGAAGCGGCGACGGTTCAGGGGCGGCGGCGGCGGCGGCCCTTCCGAGCGGCGGCCCACAGTCCCCGCCAGTGCTGTGCTGTCTGTGCGGCTGCCCGGCCGGAGGCGCCCGGGAGGCCGTCTACGAATGGTTCGGGCGGGTGCTGGGTTCGGCTCAGCGGCTGGAGTTCGCCGTGGGGCTGCTGGACCTGCTCAACCCGCTGGAGCTACGCTTCCTAGGCTCCTGTCTGGAGGAGCTGGCCCGGAAAGACTACCACTGCCTGCGAGACTCCGAGGCCAAAGCCAACGGCGTGGGCGCGGCAGCGGGACCGGCGGACGGCGCCACGGGGGGAAGCAATCCCACTCCCGCCGGGGCCGGCCTGCAACAGCCGCCGCCGCCGCAGCAGCCGCAGCCGCAGCAGTCCCTCGCGGCGACGCCGCCGCCACCTTCCTCCCCTTCGGCCGCTGCATCGGCGGCTTCCCCGCCTCCTTTCCCCGCTCCAGGCGGCGGCGGCGGCAGCGACTTCCGCGACCCGGCGGTGCGCTCCAAGCTCATCGTCTATCTGGCGCTCCTGGGCTCGGAGAACCGCGAGGCTGCGGGCCGCCTCCACCGCCTCCTGCCCCCTGTGGACTCCATCCTCGAGCCTCTGCGCGCCAGGGAAGAGCGGGGAGAAGGAGACGACGAGAACGAGAGGGCGGCGGCGGGGGCGGCGGGGGCTGGGCCTGGAGCCGCGGACGAGGGCCTGGGGCCAGTGGCGGAAGAGGAGCTGCTGTTGCTCTTCACCATGGCTTCCCTGCACCCCGCTTTCTCCTTCCACCAGAGGTTCACTCTCAGGGAGCACTTGGAGCGGCTGAGGAGGGCCTTCCGCCCCAAGAAGGTGGACGGATACGCCTGCCACGGTGGGAGCAGGGTAAGGACATCTTCACGATGAGATCCCCCGCCGCCCCCGCTTCCCTCCCCCGCTTCCCTTCGCGGCCCCGGCCCGCCTCTTGCTTGATCTGTACGTCATCAATGGAAAGAGCTTCCTGCGCCCCTCTCTCGTGTGTCGTTTCTGACGACTCCTAGGAGAATTTTCCCCTGTGACGTAATCCCTTGTGGAGCAGGGAGCAGGCGGCCTGCCATCCTCCACCCCCTTCCGAGAGGGACCCTCTTACATTAATGGCGAAAGGGGGTTCGGGATGGCGGGCGGGAGAACTGCATCAGGCATTTTGGCCTAGCCTTGCTCCGTATTTTTTTCGATGGTGTGGTGCAGTGGAAGATAATGACAGCCTAGTTGCATCTATAAACAATGGATGTATTATTTCAATATGTGTATTGCCCGTACTGGATTATCTACCTTTGAAAGATATGAGACGGTTTGGTCTCTTCTTACACTCCTGGGAGATGTTTTCTTCTATAAATTCGTTTAACGTTTAGGAGAGCTTCTTTAAAAAGAATTTTGTTTGTTCCAACATGACTTTATCTGTGGGCTAACATAGTTTTCTACTGTAAATGCTTGTTGTGCGTTTTCATTGATTTTAATCATTTTAGGAGAGCCTGCTGTCAAGGTGGACTATAAATATTTTAAACTGATACTTCTGGCTTGTTAGTCAGACAGCAATCTTTATGGTATTTAGGTGTGGTCACCCAGAATTAGAAGCAGAACTTGAAACATCATTTTTTCAATAGCAATACATTATTTGTTGTTTTAATAGCACCTAACTCCATTACTTATTAAGAGGTAATTATTTTTTTAGTTTGTAATGTTTACATTTAAAAAGGACCAAAAATCCTTCAAAATGGTTCCTCAAATCAATGTTACTAAGTTCTGTTGTTACCCAGGAGTGTGAGTAGCACCTATCCTGAGTGTTGTTAATTATCCTCAATGTTTAATGATGTTATGGGACGTGATGATTTTGTTTCTTTGCTTTACTGGCATTTTAATCACCTCTCAAAAATAACATTTGTTAAAGTTAATCGTGGCATTTGTAATGCATTTCTTCTGAGCTCTGATTTATAAGAGTGCATGTATATGTGTTTAGCTCACCTGTCGGCTTGTTGTGTGTCTTCAGATTGTTTTTAAGTTACGGCAGCCCTAAGGTGAACCTGTCACTGGGTTTCTTGGCAAGATTTGTTCGGAGGAATGTGCCTTTCTCTGCCTCTGAGGCTGAAAGAGTGTGACTTGTCTAAGGTCAGCCAGTGGGTTTCCATGGCCAAGTGGGAATTTGAACACTGGTTTCCAGAGTTGTAGTCCAGCGTTCAAACCACCACACTATGCTGGCTCTTGTTGGCTTATGGCAGCCTCATTAATATGATAGGGTTTTCTTAGTCAAAGAGTATTCAGAGGTAGTTTGCCATTGCCTTCCTCTGAAATGTCTAGAACAGTGCAGAAGTATAAGAAGTCTTTCAGAATCAGTGTCAAGAGTCTGTCTAATCCAACATCCAGTTCCCGGTGATTCATTCTTGTTCTTGCATGTCTTGAAGTCATTTCAGATTTCTGGCAACTCTTGTCACAGGGTTTTCTTGGGAGGATTTGTTCTTTGCTTTTCTCTGAGGCTTAGAATGTTTGACTTGCCTAAGGTCACCCTGTGGGTGTGCATGGTTGAGCAGGAATTTGAGCCCTGGTCTCCCAGTGTCCTCGTCCGCTACAGCAAGCTGGCTCTCCAACCATAAAGCTTCATCAGCCCACAGGCTGTTATGGAGGCAAAAACTGCAACCCTGTTTGGCCTGAATAAATGGTATTCAGGAGTAGACTATTCTTGAACACAGGGTCCGCTTAGGTATCATGGCTAATGCTTGTCGATAGACCTGTTCCCGTGAATGTGTCTGAACTTACAAATAACAAATCCATCTAAGTTAGTGGCCATCTTTTAGCAGTGAATTATGTAAGTCAATTTTAGGTAGAAATATATATTTTTTTTAACAGGAAACTGCTAATCTGTTTAGTCAGAGTGACTTTGCATTTTTGTACTGAGGTAAGGTAACAGCGTCTTTCTTCGCTCTCTGCCCAAATTATTTAAAAAAAAACTCAGTTAAGCACCTGCTTAGTTGGAATATATGTGCTGTCTCCTCTTCCATGTGCCCTGAAAAATAATTTATGTTTGTGTGTTCCTATGTCATATAGATTTGAACTCAGTAGGTGCCTTTGAAAATAAGTGTGAAATAAAGATGACGTTTTTTCTGCTTGCTGTTAATAAATAAATCTATTGCTTGCTCAGTATTTATCTGAATTAATGAAACAGAGGACTTTTTCAACCCATAAGTGTTGATTGTTGAGCCAGAAGATTCCTCCGGTTGAAAGTGGCACATTTCCTTGGGGAAATTCTGTTGATTGTCAGAAGTGCTTGAGGATAGGATCAAGGCCACCCACAAATGCATGTCCCTGATTTGTTCACATAAGCATCCTCCCCATTCACTTGTACATATCAATATGTGCCTTCCATTTGTTCTCTTTCCTAGCTTTCAAGCCCAGTCTTTAGCCACATTTGCCAAATTGCAAAACATATGGAGAATTAAACCCTCCCTCCATAGACCCCAGTACTACCATCCCATGAGATTTTAGTTTATTTGCTTTTTTAAGATATCTTTCATGTGACAGAGAACTTTCCTTGTAAGCCCTAATTTGGGGGCAGGTCTGCAGAGAAAATGGAAGGCAGGCTGGAAGTTTGCCACCAGTTTAAATGGGTAAAGTGAGATTGTTAACCCTGGCCAACTGTTTGTTTGTTTGTAATAACCTACCTTTCTCCCAATATGGGACAGAAAGCTTGCAGTAGAGGTTAATACAAAATGAAGCTAAAACAATGTATAATACAAAAGTTTTAAAAATAATCCAATTAGAATATGTAAAAATATTTTTAAAAATCTTGCAGGTGGACTTGCCATAAGAAATGGATTCGTGGTATTACCTGGTACATTATGTGCAGTACAATGAAGAGTGAAGGTCTGGGTCTAACACAGTGGTTCTCAACCTTCCTAATACCGCGACCCTTTAATACAGTTCCTCATGTTGTGATGACCCCTGACCATAAAATTATTTATTTATTATTTACAATGCCTCCCCCCCCCGGCAAAGGCCGCCTCGCCAGCGAGGAACCGGGGGGGGGCGGACAGGGAGGGAAAGAGGAGCTGCGCATCTCCCCCGGGAAAAAACTCCAAGAACCCACCCCAGGCTCTGCTTCTGCTTCGCTCTCGTTTCCACTGTAGGGGGCAGTGTGGGAAAAGTTTCCAGAGTGTCGACCCTGGCTGGGGGGGAGGAATCCCAGCACCTTTGTCTTTTGTGCCGGGTGCAGCTGGCCCCCCTGGAAAAGCGCCGCCTTGCGGCCCCCCAGCCCTTCTGCAGTGCCCCCTCCGCGGCAAGTGGGGCAGGGGCTGTGGCGAGGAGGGGGCCTGCCCCCATGCTGCTGCCGCCCCCAAGCTAGCCTGTCAGACAGGAGGTTCTCCCGGTAGCGGAGAAGGGGAGCGATTTCAGTCCCTTCTGAATGGTGCAGGAGGACATGAGCGCGTGGCTCACACTTGCGCACCACCACTCCTGCTGTGGCAACGCTGTGGCCACACGCACTCCCACCAAAGGGGGCAGGAGGACATAAGCGCATGGCTCGCACTTGCGCACCACCACCGAGGAGGGAATGGAGCCTAAGACCATTGGAAATACGTATTTTCTGATGGTCTTAGGCGACCCCAGAGGGTCGTGACCCACAGGTTGAGAACCACTGGTCTAACAGATCTTGAATTTTCTGCACATGTAAATAAATTATAAATGCACTGAAACTAAGCTTAATAATTTAAAATTGAGTGTCTTTTTGAGTTTCTGCCACATCAAAAACATTAACAAATGAAACATTCTTAACTATAAGATTTTAATTGTAAGTTTGTTCTGAGACTTTCCTCTGATTATTTTTTTGTCAAACATGATTCAGGTAGTGTTCTACCACTTTGCTTCATGTGTTTTTGGGAATGCAAGTAGCCAAAGAGAAATCAAATAATTCACAGTTAAAGTCTTGCTCTTGTTCTGTTTTGGTTTGGGATGGTGAAATGAAATTATATTGTAAACAAGAAAACATGACTGGAGCAAATTTTGGAACATAATAATATACTACAAAACATAACCTACCACTTTACATGTCCTAATGAGGCTTCTTCAGATCTGCACTAAGAGCATGTTAGCTAGACTCAAAAGCAGCTCCAAATCTGCACAAGTTGCTGTCTCCACAGTTCCTTAGTATTATGATTCCAGTAGCCTTCTACATATCCACTGACTTTTCTCTTTAGCTTGACTCCAGTACTGAAGAGCTGCTAATGGGTCAATAAGCTGTCCTCTTCATGTCTAAGCCTCTGATACTCAATTCCATTTGTACCCAGAGAACCTGAACATTGGCTGGAAACATAATCGTTAAAATAGATAGATTTCTTCTTTGTGATCTCTGTGATGCATACAAATGGGTCATCTGCACCTGCGCAGTATGATGTTCGGAACCTTCTAGAACCTAAACATAGATGTTTTGGTGGGAACCTTGCCTCCATCGCCTGAAGGTATATAAGCTCCTTCCTGCCTAAACTGTTAGTTCATCTGCCACCTAAGGCAGCAGCCAAAGGACCCACATGTGAAGCAGGACACGAAAACGGGAGGGTGGACAGGGTTGTTTGAGTTCACAGATGACTATTCGAAGAACCACAGTTACAGGGAAGCAACCTGTTCTTCTTCGTGGTCTCTCTGACTCACACAGATGGGAGACTAGTGAGCTACTAACCTAGGAGGTGGGAGTGTCATGCCACAGAAAAAGAACAGTGATGTTGCAAACAATACATCGTTTAAGAACAGAAGATTGTAAAACTGCCCTGCCAAGGATGGCATCAGTATGTGTTCTATTGTCCAGTCTGTAGTGGGTGATGAAGGTAGTAGGTTGCGACAAGGTGGAAGCCCTGCAGGTTTTGTGGAGAGGAACACCATGCAGAAACACTGTGGATGCTGCCATGGCTTGAAGTGAATGACTTCTCAGTTGCTGAGGAGGTTGTTTCCTAGTGAGTTCATAGGTGAGACAAATGGTCGAGGCTACCCACTTTGATAGTCTTTGTGATGAGAGTGGTTGTCCCTTCTTAAGAGAAAAACAGTCTGTTGGCATGTGTGAAAGGAGCAGTGCATTGCACATAGAAAGCCAGAGCACATCTTGTGTTGAGGCAGTAGAGATTCCATTCTAAGTCCCATGATAAAACCCATGATAAAAAGTATATGCTCAAGCTTCTTGTTACAAGCATTTGAATTTGCTGTGTCAATCAAAAGATTATTTATAAAAATCATTTCCAACTTGATGAACACATTGAAGGCAAAAGATTAGTGTTATTACTAAACCATTCTACATTCTTGATTTTAATAGACCACATCTTATATGTTTAATAGTCCTGATAAGTTCTGGAAATTTTGGACGAAACATCAAGATTGGGGGAAAATCCTTTGGCTTTATTATTGAGTATAAGTAACTGGTATTTTAAAACATTCTTTATGAAGAATGCTAATAGACATTTAAGATGAGAGAACTTTTTAATATCATCCAGATTGATTTTGATACCTTGGGAAGGTTTAATATATATTTGGTATATTGCTAAAAGTTCCTCAGAATTGTATCTGAAGACTCTTTTCTGAATTTAGAGATGATTATTCCCTTCTAAGGGATCAAAAATAGTTTTGGAGATGGGCCAACTAAAGATGTAGTAGAGAGCCAGCATGGTGTAGTGGCTTGTATGTTTGGCTGTTGACTCTGGAGACCAGGGTTCGAATCCCTGTTCAGCCAAAGAAACTGGTGACCTTAGGCAAGTTATACTTTCTCAGCTTCTGATGAAGGCCAAGTCAAACTTCTTTCTGAAGCCCTTGGTTTGCCTTAGGGTTGCTTTAAGTTAGAAAAAACTTGAAGGCACACAACAATAAAGGTGTAACAAGATTGTCATAATTATTTTGAAATGTAATGCCATTTCTCAAATTTAATGTTTTTTTTTAAAGCCATTGCTCTACTATGATATTTGATGGTGGGATCAAATATGAAAGCTTCTACCACAATAAACTTTTTTTTCTTCTCATTGTTGCTAAGCTATATGCAGATCAATTTGCATTTTTCCCCATATACATAGATTACTATTGTTGCTCTTCTGTCAGATTTTTTTATATGGTTAATTGTGATTACAATTATATTTAATATTATATTTTTTCTTTTTCTCAGAATGTTCCTCATAATTGCATGCCAGGTAATGAGAGCAGTTTACTTGAACAAAGGGTAGCTCCTCATGATAAACCTATGGTGACCTCCCACAGACCACAGCAAGAAGGTATGTAGATATAAGTTTATGTTCTGATAAAGTAAACATTTTGTAAATTTCTTAATCTTTTAATGTTTTTTGTGGGCTACAACAAATATGTTCATCACAGCATGTATGGCCTTCTTCCCAACTTGAAAACCACATTGCCTGCTTTGCAGCTGGAAAATTCCAGAAGTGTGTGTGTACATCCAAACATCTGTAAAGTGCAGCTGGGAAGGGGGCTGGAGACTAACTATTTCACATTTGCTTAGCAAAAATATCCCAGCATCCTTGGGCATACTTGACTAGATTGGAAGCTACAGTTTTTTTGCTTGATAAACAAAAACAGACAAAAATTATTGACTCCTGTCTCCTAAATAAAAAGGATAAAAAGGATGGAAGCTTTCATTGCTGTATTTTTCAATAGAAAACATTTTTAGAACTGTGTAGCTATGATGGAACTAGATAGTATCATATTGAATGAATACAGTGCTAGTCAAATTGGACAACTGGAATAGAAACAATACCACTCACATCTAAAATCTGAGTTATAATTAACTTTTTTTAAAGTTATGAGTCTTAGGGAGCACACATTCATGTATGCATAACTCTTGAGACACACTAAAACTGTTACACATGCCTTGATTTTTCCAGCTTAAATTCCTAAATAATGTAAAGAAGTATGTGGTGTTGAGTTGTCATGACTGATGAGAATTCATAGTATTCAAATAATATTTCCCAATGCTTAATTTTGTTTAAAATGTGACATATATATATATATATCCATCATTCTTAGAAATACTTTTGTTAAATTCATTTTGGACTTGTTGCCAGGTAAGTAGCTATAGTATTACAGCATAAGAATGGTGGATTTAGTTCTTTTTCCTGATAAAATATTTCATTTCAGCTGTTTTTGGCTGTTGGAAAAACTGTTAAAATATTTAGATAGTACATCAGATTAAAACGGCATACAGCTTTAATTTTGTTCATTAGAAGAAGACAAACATAGTAAATCATATCTCCATTATTTAGAACAGTGGAAGATTTTCTGATCCAGTCTTTTTTTTTCCAGAAAACACACTGCTGATTATTTGTGTGGTCAGTGGAATTCACAATGTTGAAGCATATTTATTTTTGCTTCTTGTAAAATTCTTTCATTGGAACATGTCCTATGCCATTTTGTGACTCAAACACAATGCAGAGAAGGTGGTGAAAGTGCTTGGATGTTAACTGCTTGCTGCCCCTCCGTGCTTGAAGGACAGCAAATGTATTTTCACTTGATCCCAACCTGAAAGAACCAGGTAGAAAGACTGATGTCATGAGAGACAAGGATAAAAGAACTTTATGCAGACATCCAGCAGTGACAATTGTAGAGCAGTCAGAGAAGAGAGATAAAATATCTGGAAATTTTGAAGCTATAGTAGAAAAAAGACTATTTTCCCCCATAGGAGCAAGCAAAAAACAAAACAGGAGAAACCATCAACTTAAGAAAGAAAACTTGTTTCCCCTTTAGAAAAAGGAAGAAGAAATGGACGTTTTCAGAAAAATTGGAAAAAATGCAAGAAGAGTACCCTTGACAAATTAGAAGTCACAGTGTTACTTGAGGAGTATAAAATGCATTGTGTCTAGTTTAGCTGGGCATAAAATTATCATGTTTCGGAATATTAAAAGTACAGTTTATTCAGACAATAATTACAAAGGGAATTTACTTTTTTTAAAAATTAATAAATGGAGCTTGAATGTTCTAAACTGTAAGCAGCCACTTTGGTCTTGCCAACTCATGAGAAGCAAGCAGAAAACAAACAGGAGAAACCATCAACTTTAGCAAAACAAAGAAAATTATTTTGTATCTTCTAGACCCCTTTAGTGTCAAGCAGACATAAAGCATTCATTCCTGTAGAAAGAACCAAGAAAAGAAAACCAAAACAAGGAATTGTAATGATCTGATACTGTACATAGTCATACATAAAAATGTTGCAATTTTTAAAAATAATTTTGTAGTAATAAATATATGAACACATATATTGCAAAATAAATTATTCCTTTTTCCATTTTTTTCCTGAAAAAATGTTTTGGAATAAAATGGGAAAACTCTGGGGTTTTTTCCCTGGGTCTTCACATTTCTACATCAGAGACCTTAGCCATTTCCTCACCACATAGTTATAGTGCTATTATTCCACTTTCAGCATTCTATGGAATCCTGAGGTTTGCAGTTTAGGGAGCAGCATTTAGAATTCTCAGCCAGAGAGCTCCTTGGCCTCAGGAAACTACAAACCCCAGAATTCCACAGGATGGTGAAAGTGGAATAATAGCAATGTAACAGTGTAGTGCGGAAATGGCCATTCAAAATATTCAGTGGGTGAGCAAGGATGCAAAGAAATAGAAGTCTTTTTGTTGCTCCTTACAGACAGCATTCTCTCCCATAGTATCCATGAAACAGAGAAGCATGACATGCATTGAGGGCACTGAGCAAGAGGAACCCTACCCAAGTGATAATGTAATAGCCCCTTGACATTACTGAGCTGAAAGCATACATTGACCTGCTGCTGGTGGCAGTATATTGTGGGCAGCTGGATCAACTGTGGGATTCAATCTAAAGGCTTTGCCATTACCAAGCAATAATGAATTTGAGGAGATTTTGTGCACTCACAGGATACTTAAGGTTCAGGTGATGTGTAGTGCTTCTCAAGCTAAATGATGTGGGAGACAAGCCAAAGAAAAGTACCATTTTTGTGCCATATCATTATCATATTAGTGTAGTTGTTTGGAACCTTACCACAAACCAGAAGCTGATGGCTTGTGTACCTGAAATGGTCCAGAGATCCCCACTTTTAGTAGACTTGATGTACAGTTTTTGATAGACTGCCTTTGAGGACTTGTGAACATAGTTTGTTGAACAGCTTCCAGTGTGGTACCAAGAATAGACCTGACCACTGATGAAGAGCTAGTCAAGCTCAACAGTAATTACCCATTGGAAATATATGCCCAATAAACCAGGAAAATATAGATATAACTGTGGTGGTGCAGTCCTAAGATGACATATCCTCTGATTGGAGACATTTTCTTGAGCAAGCAGCCTGGTACGTTGTGGACCCAGCATATTACAGTGAAGTAACAACAATAAAGCACCTACATACCATAAAGGCTCCAGATCCCATCTGATCTTGAAGCTAAGCAGGGTTAGCAGTGGTTAGTACTTGGATGGGAGACCACCAATGAATACTAGATGATGTAGGCTATATTTCAAAGGAAGGAACTGGCAAAACCACTTTTGCATATCCCTTGCCTAAGAAAACCTTATGAAATTAATGGAATAACTATAAGTCAACAGGTAACTTTTGAGGGCACATATGCACCTATGCCACAGCCATGAATGATGTTTCTGTACAGGATCAAATCTGATGAAGAGATTTGATCTGCTAGCCAAACACCTAATGAACATTGGCACTATTTGGCAGCATAAGCTAAACATAGCTTCCTGCTTTTATTTATGCAGTAGGACACCAGATAAGAAAAGGAGCATATGGTACATCTTGCGTAGAAAATCTGCTTGCAAAAGCCACTGTAGCAACCAAGTGACATGCTTTGGTTGTCTTAGAGTGACTAGCACAAACAGTTGCCTTTTATTGAGGGACAGTTCCTTCAAAGGTAAATGTTCTTTTTGGAATAATTATCCCATGATACCATCAATGGTAGGTTGTTTGACAAATGAATAAATCTAGTTATTTCCTTCAGGGTTTATGCCCCCCCTTTTTTTTAACTAAGGCAAGGTTTTATTTTGGTGGGATGTTTTGGGGGTATGTGTGTAAATAGCTGTGATAACATTTTTAGGATGCAGAAATGACAGTTACAATTTATTTTGCAGAAAAGGAGGTCTGTCAGATGTTACCCCTTATATGAATATGTATGTGTTTTCTGGCTGTGTTTGGGTGTAGTGGAATAACTTTCATTCTACACCAACATTCCTGTGGATGGTGGCATTTTTATCACTTGAAATGTTGCGAAATTCCCATGAGGTTAGAAAATGCTGCAGAATTCAATAATATGCTTTTTTGAAAAAAAAATTATGTGTGAATGGGAGTTAGATGCATGTAATGACAGTTAAGGGATTGGGAGTGGGTGTGGAATTGTATGCTTCCTTTTTCCATTGCTTCAGGGCATAGAATTCTTTTCCCAGTGTGACTTAACAGTTAAGCATGATATTGATGTTAATGATGAGGGCTGACCCTTCATCATTAGATTTTTCTTCTTAAACAATGTTGAAGGCAATTATTCATCAATACCTTTATGATAGTTTAATTTTTGTTGAATTTCTAAAAAGAGAAATTTTCATAAAGTAATCATGCAGTTCTGACTCCCATGACAATGCTATGCACTCTCAGCAAGTCAAGACTCTTACCATTCCTTGTGAATATAACGTGTCTTGAATGTGTTGCAAGCATGTTTACTTACCTGTACAGCTTGTTGTATAGGCCTTTTTTAAATGAATGGTTTGCTATCAAACATAACAAAATGGATTGGCTTTAAGATTTTTGTAGCCTTTGATATTTGTAATCTCAGTAGTTGTCAAAACTAGAAGCTCTGAAAAACAGAATTTTGGTTTTTTAGCGTTCAGTAAACTATACAAATCCAGTGGTACTTTCAGGAGACTTCCAGACAGATGACTCCTGCTGCTACAAGTCAGAATTCATTGTGTAGCTGTTCCATCTCTCCTTTTTTAATTGATTTATTTGTGTGTGTGCGTGTGTGTGTGTGTGTTAGGGAGAAAGATGGAATAAGCAGTGGCAGAACATGTGGAACTCAACATTACCTGGCCAATACAGTTCAAAATGTGGAAAGAAATTTTTGTGAATTTACTATAACAATTTTTTTTCAGGTGGATCAGTATATATAACGTGTTAAGAGGTGTTAGGTTTTTTTCCCCCCAAAAGTTGCACTCAAATTGGCTAACAACAGTAATATTCAAATACATACAAAAATACTTCTAAACCTCAGCTTAAAATCATAATTAAAACACACTGATGGAAGTCATTGCATCATGCAAGCACTTTTTAAAAACTTCAGTGCTGCCTAAGTATTAAAGGCTATCTGAACAAAAATATTTTTGCCAACTAGCAGAACAACAACCAGAAAGATGCAGTTTAATTTTTTTGGTGGGGGTTCCAGAGCTTGGGAGCAGCTACTGAAGGAACCCTTGTAACTGTCACTAGGTATTTTTAAAAATATATTTTCATCAGTATACATTGAGAAACAAAGGGCTGCTGTAGTTAATAATAATAATAATTGCACAGGAATAGTTGCACAGGAATAACAGTTCTACTGTGTAGTGAAGACATTACAGAACAAAGAGAAGACAGTGATGTGCCATAAATACAAAGAAAAGGTCTGAAAGATGCAGCCCCCCTGAATAGTAATAAAATGGATATGTACTGTATAAATATATATTCCAAATGTAGAAAATACTTCTGAACAGCTGAGCATCTTTACAAGTCTGCCTTGTTTTTCCTTTAGCCGTACATATACAAAAGATAAAGCTGAATGGAGGACCACGAAAAAGATCTGACAAACATCTGGAGTATACTTTTCAAGTAAGTGGTCAGTCTTTGAATTCTAAATATTTTCTACTCAGTTCAAAGCTGTTTGGTAGTATAAAATATGGGAAGATAGACTGCATTAGTCCATAATCCCTAAGCCATCGTTTAGTACAAGCAGCCCTTTAGACCATGGTGTATTATGGCTCTCCTTGTGCTTTATTATTTGCATGTTTGGCTTATCTAGTCCAAACTACTTAATTTTCTGCCTTTGAGTGATCCCTGTAAAGGCAAGCTTAAAAGAGTCCATGCAAAATGCTAGGTTTGTGTGTTCATCTCTTCTATGTATGCAGGGAAAAGAATGACCAGAATTCCATTTTGCTTTAGCCATTTCCCACTTTGTTGATGCATGCAAAGCAAATACTTGAGCAGACCAGGTTCATAAGTGTGTGATTTGAAGACGGCTTATTTTGATATTTGACTTGATAATGTATTTTAAACCATATTGTTTTTCATATGTAACAGTAAACCAGCAATTGGGTAATATGAAATTGAATCTTCATCTGTTTTCTTTAAGGCTGTGTGGAAGGGGATGGGAAAACGTGTGGTTTAACAGATGAGTGACATTTGCAGTAAGAGTAAACTTGATTTAAAATATCAGTATTTTCTCCACATATTAATATTGTTTTACTGAGTTTACTATGGTCAGGACTTCTGGCATTCATTAGGAAAAAACAGCTCTGTATTCTGTCATAGAAGTAGCAGTTTTTAGAAGCTACAGGCTATTTCAGCAAGCATAATCATTAATCTTTTTCTCTTCTGCTGAAACATGACATCAGTGTTGTAGTTTGAAGGAGAGTGCTTTTTACCAGTATCCACACATTCTGCAGGACATGCCTATAAATCCACCTTATTGAGCACTGAGTACAAGTGGATGTGCCCATTTAATCTCAGGATAGCAGGAAGCAAAAGGCTGAGCATTGCTGGTTACTAAATACAATGTATGACTGCATGCCCAGCCAAATCTTATGCAACCCTGGCATAGTGACACAAAAATGATAATACCTGTGCCTTACAGCAGCTGCCTTGCATATGAAGTAAGAGAATAAATTAGATTGCATTGAGGTCCTGAAAAGTAAACATATATTACTGCAGAGAAGAAACTGATTAAAATACCAGATAGATGCTCTTACATGCACAAATAACACATGCTCTTACATGCACAAGTAACACTGCTCTCTGCATGGATTCACAAAAGTTAGACTATTGAAAAAACATTTGTGAATAATTATGCCAGCATTTGTGTTTTATTGTTGTATCCCATTAACAAAATCTTATCTAAATATTATCATATTTCAAATTCTATCCCAGTATGTTACATTAAACTAGAGATAAAAGCAAACTTGAAAATACTGTGCACAGTGGTGGCTTGGTGTTTATTGTCAGATATTTTAATGCGAGAAAACAATTTTCTCTAATTGTCATAATAATTGGCTGCAATAGGCGTAGAGACCATACAGGCCTCCATTAGCATAGCTAATGGTGAGAAGTGTTAAAGAGTTACAGTCCAACAACTTCTGAAGAGTCGCCCATTTCCTGCCTCATACTTATGAATACTTTGCAGTCATCTGTTTCAGAGCACTCTTTGCAGTGTTTCAGAGCAATATTTTTGAAATTAAAATATGAAATGAACCAACTTTGAGAGAAACTCAGACCACATCTGTCTTGCTTGATTTTGTTTCTGCTTTGATCACAGAGTACCGTATTATCATGTGTATTAAACCAATTTTGTTTTGTTTTGTTTTTAATCATCAGGTAAACTGGTCTGATCATTCCACATCCTGTGTAACTAAAACACACCAGGAACTACAGGAATTTTTACTAAAAGTAAGTTTTCAAAAGCAAATAGAAATAGGTAACTTGTTAACAGCTTGGTATCCTTAAGATACAATGCTATTTTGAGTGGTTGGTCTGTTAAGGTTGGCCCCAAAAGCTGAGAATTCTTCACTGTATAACAAAACACTTGGATAAACACACAGATACATGTCTTGAATTGATGGTTGTTACAGAATGTCAACCATTGTTTTAAAGTTGGATGGAAAGCAGTAGTTTTCAGTTGGCAAATGATATTAGTAACTTTGTGTGTGGCATTGCTCTTTTCCAACTGAAACCACATAATGTGCACAGCTGAGTTGTATTAGGAATTATGTAAGGTAGCAGTTTTGTGATAGTTCTGGTTGTGGCAACTGTACACCATTGGACCTACCATTGATGGTAGCTGTGTAGAGAATGTTGAGAGAGGAAGAGAAGGAAAATGGATGATTTCACCTATTTCTGGATTCTGCTGGTGATTGGCTTTCTCAACAGCTTACTTGTCCTTCATAGAAAAAAATTGCCCCATCCCAGTGTACACAACAAATTTCAAATGACAGCTGTAAAATAATGCACAGCATGAAAGCTCCTTCCTAATCTGAGAAGAGTTGTACTTCTCATCAGAGCATGGGTGTGTTACACTCAAATTGATACAATTTTGCTTTTTAGTTCTAGTCTGAAGTTACTGGTTATGTTTCAGAAACCCATTATCACCTGAATCTCATGTTATGTGTTTCTATGACGGAAGAGAGATGAGTGCTGAGAGTGGTGATCTAATTATTAGTCAGTAACTAACATATTTCTCATCAGCTTCCTAAGGATCTTTCATCTGAAGCATTTGACAAGACAATTTTAGGAGCCTTAAATCAGGGGTTGCAGAAGCAAGAAGAAAGGAGGCACTCAGGCTTAGAACCTGTGATAAGGTAAAACTTTAGCAAAACATACAGTTGTTTATATTGTATTCAATTTGACTTGGTACTGTAACTTTCTACATTCCTTTAGTAATTAACTTGTTTCACTAAATGTCTACATAGGAAGCAGCTTTATATCTAGTGCAGAGCTTTCCAAACTTTTCATGTTGGTGACACATTTTCTAGATATGCATCGTTTTGCGACACAGTAATTCAGTTTTACTAGCAAACTGAGGGTTAAACTAACCCCTTGTAAGAGATACAGACACATACATAAATTGTAATAATGAATTGTCTGGAGACACACCTACAGATAGTGCACACTAGGTGGTTTTTCATTGAGTGGCTGTGCTTAATTTTTCACATTTACTTCTTTTGTTTCAACCCAATTACACATACTGTGCATGCGGAGTACCCTGATGATCCCTTGACCATGATGTGCATACACAGATATGACAGAAGGGGAATGTACTAGTGCACCATACTAATCAACAACTTTGCTGCATAAAAATGCATGCAAGTTGGTATTGCTTATTTCACAGAGACTCAGAAGTCTCTTCTTACGTTTGCGCAACACACCTACACGCTGCAGCTGACACACTGACATGTTGCAACACACAGTTTGGAAAGCTCTGGTCTAGTGAGATTATTGGCCCATTTATCTCGTACTGTTATAGGCAACCTCAGTGAGTCTGAAGGCCAGTCTCCTACTCTAGAGCCAATGTCAATCTTGTCTCTGAAAGGCAGTGGCAGTCTGTAAATACTGCTTTTAAAAAATAGGGTTTGGTTTCAAATGGGAGTACTTTTGGGGGGTGCGGGATGGAGAGAAAACCAAACAAGAAACTTCTCAGCGAATATATGGAACTTCTACATGGACATTTTCTGGCTGTTTACTTCTGTCCCTAGGACATGCAGGAAAAGATTCCACCCTGCAGGGAAGGGAGAGTCACATCACACATGTGGTAAAGCTGTGCAGTTTATAATAAAAGTAAAAACAACACAGTAAAAAACAGAGTGCAAAATCATAAAACTACAGCTGAGAGTCGCATGAAAACCATCATTTAAAATTGGTCAGATACCTAATAGGGGAAACAATAGGGTTCAATTTGTAGACAGAAAAAAGGAGATCAAGAAAAGTTCTGCTGCAGGGGGTTGGATGAGGAACTTTTGGACATGCTGGACTATGAATCCAAATGAATGAGTGAATCCAAATGTTTATTTTATCCATGAGAGCACAGTGGGCAGTAGCAGAACAAACATGTAAACATGCTTGATCATTCTCTT